>JAQGBH010003736.1:0-18912 GCA_034698265.1 Sminthurinus aureus
TGCACTTTTTTTAACTGTCTTGGAGTTTATTGTGGACTGTCATTATCTTTTCTAACCATATCTTCTTTTTTTTGTTTTGAACTTATGCAACAAATGATGGAAATGTGTAATAATTGTGTTTTAATTGGCTATATTTTCAATAACAAAATGCGCTTCCATGAAAATTGGTGTGTAAGTAAAACTCAAGCATCAAACTTTGAATAGTTATTTTACTTTGTTTTAGCTTTCCAACAAACAAATAAAAACTCGCAAACTACACATAAATTGAGCTAGACGCAGTTAGGATTGTTAAGAGTTGGGGAGGTAATATTTACGTATTCGATTGTATTTAGAAGCGTTCATTCTTTCCCTGTAATAATATAAAATAAAATACAAACAGGAAGAAATAATACGCAAGTTTAGTCTCAGTTACGTTCTTTGCTGTTAGATGTCACATAGAACTTGCTGAAACACGGGTTTTTTCAGTCTATTAGGCATCCGAGAAAGACATGTAGACATTGTTAGTAAGAGACAGTTTTTCTTGCATTTTTGTGCAGTGTTTAGGTTTTGATACACCAATGCAAACGAATTTTAAATGCTCAAAAATTTATAAGTGTAACATAGCTTTGTGTGTTTATGACAATAGTTTGAAAATGTTCACCTCTACTTCAAGTTTTTTTGTGAATTACGAAATACAACCCGGCAGTAAAACAAACAAAACGAAAAAAATACATAATATATTTTTGAAGCTTGATTTCTACTTCAAACATCATATGTTTAGCATGTCAAAAATGGTACTATTTGTAATGAAAGACACATGGAGTCGATTTAAGATGTCTTTGTAGTCATGAGTGTGGTACATGCATATGTATTTTTAGAATGATTGTTGACTCTTTGTACTTCCGATTTCTTGTAAGTATCACTATAGTCAGAAGTAATTAAAAGTAAATATATCTTTTGTCATTTCCGTTTACATCTTTGAAGTTGCGTCTTTGGTCCTGAATCGTGAATCATAATAATGGCTTGTATTTTAGCATTGAGCATGTTGCGGTTATATTTACACTTCATTTTGATGTTCGTCATATTGCTGAGAAAACAAAGTATCCTGATTTTCTTTGTAAAACTTTCGGGCTACGTAGGCAAGTTTCATCAAACTTAACAATTTGACGACTTGAACTTTAGTTTTCAATCATAATTTATGTGAGCTTACAGTGTATTGCAGGGACCTTTGTCTATAAAATGTATTTAAAATAGGAACATTGTTTACACACTAGAAAGACATAATGCATAGTATATTCAGAAAAGTTGTCATTTACTTTATTCATTTTGAGGTATAACATCTATTCATCGTTCGATATACGCAAAAGAGAAACGACCCTAGTCTCTGAACTAACTCCATATTATGTATTTGGTCTTTTACGGTATGAATTTGTGTACGTTTTATGATACATCTATAATTTCTGTGATTTGACAGTTTGATTGTGGGACATATTTTATACGAATACGAACGGAAAAGAAGACGTATACTTATCTACAATCTACAATCAA
Organism: Sminthurinus aureus; assembly: GCA_034698265.1. Lineage (NCBI taxonomy): Eukaryota > Metazoa > Arthropoda > Collembola > Symphypleona > Katiannidae > Sminthurinus > Sminthurinus aureus. The sequence continues at coordinate 1,528 of JAQGBH010003736.1, forward strand.
ATGAAAACCTATTCTATTCATAGATATAAGTACATTGTCATGTCATGTAACTGACATGAAACGGAGAAGAAGTACAAAGAAGACGCGGCTTCATAAGTAAGGAAGTAAACGATGAGAGAGAAGGGAGACAGGGCGGATGAATTAGTTTGCTACAGAAATGTAAATATGTCAGAGATTATGGCAGGAGACAAATTATTTGCATTAAATGATTTCCTCCTGCCTTTTGTCCTTTACACATGTACCTAGTATCTACCTTGCCTACCTGCCCTGCCATTTCACATTTCACAAGTTCTTCCTTTCGTCTTCATTTCATTCACTTAACAATTCAATCTCCACAGTTTCTTCTCCCTTTCTTTGATTTCCAACAAATATGAATAGCATCTACAGATGGCAAAATACACAGGGATACGCTCTGCACGGTTTTCCACATCAACCATCAACAAATGTGTCCTAGAATTAGAATTATAGTGTCAATTAGTAAACTTTCATGTACAGCCTCTTCTCATATCTCATTACACGTGTGCAGTGTTCTTGAACAATGAAATATTTACTTCATAACATTATGCATAATACATAATGCATATACCTTATACATGCTAGAAATTAAATTACTAGAAGCTTTTACCTTTATTTAGTCGTAAAAAATATCACCCAAAAACCATAAGGCATGTATCAAGTTGGTAATGCGCACCAAGAAGGGTCATTTGATGCATTATTCTTATCCCTTTTGTTAGTTGCCTGGCTTTATTATTTCTTCTTGTTAGTACTGAAGGGCTATATAATATAGTGTAGTGTGTAGGGAAAGAAAAAACTAAAAAGAATAAAAATGTTCAGAGTGAACTAGGAAAAAAAGGAGCCGCAAGGTACATCAAGGAGAAGTATGTTGAAAACAAAGACAGGGCTATTCACTTTATTCATTCAGTTCCATTAGCATTAACCAAAAAAGAAAGAGAAAGTGAGAATGTTGAGAAGAAAAGAAGCAGAAGATGAAATCAGCTACTCATCAAAAAATCCAACTAAAGTTTACAACTTCTCGAAAGATATTCCATCTCATATACCATATACATGTATGGACTATATCATGATATATTTTTCTCTTTACTCATTTCCTTTTTCTCTTACCTCAAAAAATCCAGAATCCAGATTTAGATATTGTACTGTTTGGATATTTGTCATTTATTGTATATTTTATAAATCCTAAATCAAAGTATGCTTCATCGCAAAATCTTTTCCTTTTGCACGTTATCCCTGATTGAAAAATCTTAAAAACCAAATACAAACTAAATCTTTGCTTTTGTAATATTATTATATCAAATTAATAGGATTTCTAATCAGAGGGATTGTATGCAAAATTCCAAATTCCAATGCGGCACTCTATTCGATATAATATTCATAATTCATAATACATTGAAAGCTCAAAGCTCAATGTCCACCAAATGTTATTGACTCGTTTCTACAAGTTTTTCGTGAGTAAAAGTACAGTAAAAGTATTCATTCATTGGGTTAAAGAGAGAAAAAGGGAGGAAAGAGGGAAAATAAGTTGTTTCTATTTCACTGTGTCTCTCTGTCCTGTTTTTTCAGCATAATGTAATCAAAATATTGCTTCGAGCTTTGTTATCCATGAATACCTCGGGAATATTTTTGGAAATGAATGGATGAATGAGCAAGCCTACATCCAACATCCTACATGTTTCAAAATTCATTCTATCTCTCTCCTTTCTCCGTAGCATATGTATGTATTATGTATATGCATACGTTATTTCTTTCTTCACCTCCCTTCCTTCCCTGCCTTTACCTCTTAACCTTCATCTTCCATGTGCATACATTGTACATTGTACACTGTACAATACATAGTGTACATGTTGACGGTGACGGCTTTATATTTATCGTGGTGTCATGCCGAGAAAGCATTGCCTCCTTACCTTTCCCTCTGCCCTTTCCCACTCTTTCCTTCCTTTCCATTTACTTTTTAAGTGGCCAAATAAATCAAGAAGAAATCAGAGTCTTTTTCTACTTTCAACTCTCAACGCTTAACGCTCAGCTCCCATCTCACATATGCTTACATGTCGAAATAAAGGCTCACCCTTTTACCCTGTCTGTGCTCGTATAGTCTAATGTGTACTATGTAGTATCTGTGCCCTGCACACTGTACATTGTACATGCACGCTGTAGAGGTTATTACTCTGGCTTTCCTCTTCCCTTTACCGCATTGCTTCTTGTTTTCCTGTACTTGAAATTAAAATATTCTACCTATATTCTTCAGCTAATTTAATGTGTTATACCTTCACAATTCATAATTCACATCGCTTAACGGGAATGCTGATTTCTGGTTTCACATTAAATAAAAACATAATTTCTATTTTCGATATCTTTTTATAACGTCAATAATTTTTAATTCAGTCATACAGTACACAATATACAACAAAAAGTAATCTTAGTACTCTGTACGTTGAAAAGTCATCAGAAAAAATGATAAAGTATGTAATTCAAGTTAAATACATACAATAAATCTGGACAGATCAAAACTTTTTCAGCTTGAAAAAAAACACAGCACACAGCACAGTAGTCAGTTAAAGGTGGATATGGAACGGAAAGAAAACGACTGCAGACTACAAGTTACACAGTGTGAAGTGTACAATAGGTAAAAATAACAAAATGAAGGAAAGTCTTCACTTTTAGAATGTTGATATAAAAGTATAGGATATAGGAGCAAAAAATAACGTAATATTATGAAATAGAAGCAAATGATAATGGAGCATATACCTGCATAGTGCACACACATAGAGAGTAGACAGGTTATAGATGTGTATGATGAAGACGGTGAACAGTGAACAGGAAAAGAAGACTCTTTGAACTATAGCGTGTGGAGTATGGAGGAGCATGAGAAAAAAGTAAAAAACTTACAACTTGGAATCAGCATCCAGATATGAAGGCAAGAGAAGAAAAGACAAGACAAGACAAGGCAAGGTAACCCAGAGGAAGAGAGAAAATACAATATCTGTATAAGAAAAGGCTAGAGAAAAGTTTTTTGGTGGAACAGAAAAAGAGCAAGCTGAGTTGAGTTGGAAAATGAGATGTTGGCCATGGCCAAATCATTTTCGATCAATTTCATAGACTTTTCTTCCCTACTCTTCTTCTGTTTGTTGACTGCATGATTTTTCAAACTCTCCAACTTTTCTATCTCTTCCTCCTCTTTTCTTTCTTTGCCCGTCATTTTCTCCCTTTTCTTTCTCGCTTTTTCTTCTTCCCTTTTCAGTTTTTCTCGCCTCCGTTTGTTGATTTCTCTCATTATTTCCAACTCGTCAAACTTCACACACGGCTCGAAGAAATAGAAGAAAAGAGAGAGAGAGAGAAATAGACGCTTAGACCTTATAGTCTAAACTTACATGATGCCGGATGTAGAAATTTTATGTGCATGTCTAATGCCTACACATTCATAAAGTAATAAGTATAAGCTACAGCTGACAAGCCAGACGCCAGACCTCGAAAAATAGTCAATATAAGAATGAGAATCTAGTAAAGAAATATAAAACTATCTGTATTATTCAATGTATATACATATAAATTGGTATACGGTTTACATGTATTACATATTACATTATATTATAACGTCTACATTGTGTACTATACATGTTACATGTGTTTCTATAGTATCTACAATGTACACTGTACACTGTACACTGTACAGCCTACACGGAGAAAAGTAGAAAAGACGCCTAATGTTTCCAAATGAAATAAAGTCTAAAGAATCTTTTTTCTTCTTTTCTTTTTGTTCTTTTTAGACTTCGGCTTCTACTTTTACTTCTAGTTCCAACTTCAAGTCGTTTTCTTTCTTCTTTCTTTCCATCTACGATAATTTTACTTTTTATACTTTCCCTTTTTCCCTTGAAAGTAAATACTTTTCTCTTGATTCCCTTATGGCCTAATTTCTTTTTTTCTTTTGTTCCTTCCTTTTCTTCTTTTTGTACTTTTTGCCATGGATTTTTTTAAGTAAATGGAATTCAAGCCAGAATCAGATTTTACTTTGTACATGTACTACTTTTGGGGTTGGAGTTTTTGATGCTGTATATAGTGTACACTGTACACTGTACTTGGGACAGAAATAATGTCTAATGTCTCATTTAGATTGTGCCATTCGCTCTAATTTTATCCGTTCTTTTTGTCATTTTTCATGTTTCTCCCAGAAAAAAGTAAAGAGGAAAGAGCACAAACTTTTTTTATACACATAGCCTTTCGCTATTCAGACTTTCGTCCTCGGTGCTTTTTGTTCCCAAGTTTTCCTACGGGGATTCTTACAAGTTAGTTTCTCAATCATCTTCCTTGCTTTCTTTTTTGCTGAAATGGGCCACACATACATACATACATGTATTTGCACAAGAAAATTAAGAAAAACTAGTAGTCAGTACTACACACTGACTGTACGTTGTATCTTTCAGGGTTTATGAACATAATGATACCCGTGCATATTTTTTCTGACAAAAAATGTAGAATGTCATTCTACATTCTACAAAAAAAACTGGTATGCGTCGAGATTGCAGAATCAAGAGAGAAAAACAATGCGGGTTCATTTTTTTCATTTCTCCTTCTCTCTGGATCCTTACTCTATTTGAAACTTTTTGATTCAGTTTGCACATTGAATGTTAAAAACTCAACATGGTAGAAAGTAAAAAGTAATAGGTCAAAAATTTTGGACAATTCCAGTATCCAGCATCCAGGATAATACAATGTAGCTGTATGGTGTATGGTGAACAGACAATGGGAGAAACACTTTGTCACTAAATACAAAAATAATATGTGTACTGACAAATGAATCACTTACATCCGGCAAGAAATAGTACACGTAAGTTTTAATCGATTAAAATATGTTGTATACAAGAGGAATTAAACGCTAGAAGTTAGAAGACGTATTACAAAGAGCAGGGTGTAAATATCGCTGTAACGGGATATGAATGATGTTCTGTATTCTTTATTCTGTATTCTATACGTTGTACTTATGAATTGAGGGAATTATTCAAGGCTCACGCAACATGAGCAAAAATACAAACAAAATACTGAATAATGTTTATACATCTACATATTGTGCAATGTACAATGTATAGAGTACAGAGTGCGTATGAGGGCAGGGAAAGAACAATCTGTTTGTAACAGCAGCATCTCTAAGTGATAATTGATGAGCTATAGCTTTAGCTGTAGAGCAATAGGAATGCATAGCACACAGCATACATGAATGTGGAGGGTGTATGAATGAATAGAGGACTGAAGGGGGCATGTAATTTAACATGTAAGAGGTCAATAGCTTGTGTAATTCAATCGGGATGATGAACCATTGAAATTGGAAATTGATGGACTCTTCTCTGTTCCTCCCTCACAACTCACAATCGCCATCGTCACATACATCAACATATAGATACATAAATACACCGTGCATATGTATCCAAATACATTTCTGCCGTCATACACACTATACACAGTGCCCACTGTCTGTATGCTGTACTCTGTATTTAGTGTGTTAGGTCACTGCTCACTGCATACGTATTACATTGCCATGTATGCGGATTTTTGGGATTTATGTGTATTGTGTATTATACAGAGGATTGAGGGTGAAATAATCTTTATTGTATACAGAATATAGTATACAGAATATAGGACGCTAGATACTATATATATTCTATATTCATATCAAAGTCGTATTGTCTATCTGTTTTTGGCTGGCATGTTCTCACTTATGGTGTGAATTTGGCCTTCTCCACAATATGCTCACCTCATCAACATCAACATCAACATGAAGCATCAAGTAATTATGGAGATATAAATTCCTTTTCTCGTTCCTAGCTCCTACCTCTAGCTCTAGCTCCTCTCCCACTCACTTTCCACTTTCTATTTGTATTTCTCTTCCAAGAGTGTCCGAGGCGAAATATATCTATGGATTGGATGCTGGAAAATGGACAATGAACAATGGACAGTAGAGGAACAAGCAAGCATATCTAGAATAGAATAGAATAGAATAGAAAAGACCAAAGGAAGGAAGGAACAAAGGACTCAGCATGAACATAAATATGAGCATTGAGCATTGAGCATGGAAACCCACAAAGAGGGTTAGTGTGGGAGAATTCACTTAGTAGTAAACGGAATGATTTTTCGATGTCCGGAAGTCTATAATATATATAATGGATGACACATGATACATGATTTACATGTGTACATTTTACATATACTGAGGTTCACCGTCACCGTCTTTTATAATTTCTCAACATTTATTCATCCGTGGTTTTTCTGTCTAAAATTTACAGAATCCAGAATATAGTCGATGGAGTTGAATTCAATTCAGTACAATTCAGTTCAGCTCAGCTCAGTTTCATATAATATTTTTTTGTGAAAAAGCTAATGGCTGATGGCCATCATATTATATTATGAGGGCATTTCATACAGTCGGTGAACAACGAATAGCGAACAGAATATACACTATACAGTATATGGAATACAGATCATGTGTACTGTATACACATTGCACATGGAAAAGGGAAGGAAATTTTTTCCGGTTTCCAACAAACAGATTTTAGAAGCAGAAAATGAGGAAGGAAAAGGCAAATAAATACATGAAGGGGTTAGAGTATAGAATATAGAACATACAGAACATATGGAATATATTCTACAGTTTACAGTGTACAGAGTAAAGGAGAAGGTTGAAGAAGATGAATACGGGCTTGGTGGTTTGCTCAGCTTATTCATGCAAAAAAGGAGGATCATGCTTAGATCATTATGAAAATCAATAAATCTTTTTGTACAAAGTACAAAGTACACATAGATATATATGCACAATGCTCACTGTACATTACACATGGTAGCTACATAGTCATGAAGATGAACATCTACCTACTGTCTGCATATTTATAGTCCAAAGTCCATAGTATATATACATGTAAGCGTAGGTGTAAGGTGTAGGAAGCACCTAGTACCTAGTATTTACAAAGTTTTTCAATTTGATGCATGATCCTATCTCCAAAATTGTAAGCCTATTATACAAGCATATAATATATAATAATATATTATAGTGTAGACAGAAGAAAGAAAGAAGAAGAAGAAAGGAGGGAAGTCTAATAGTTGTAAAAACGCTGAACATCAGCATCGGCATCAGCATAAGCAGTAGCAACCACCCCAAGATTTTGGCATTGGAACTGAACCACGACACAAACTCAAAGATCGCTTTATGTCTGCGTGTATCCTTTAGTCTATGAGTCAGGCAAGGCCAACACAAAATCACATATCACATATCACATATCGCATGCACATGTTATTTACTATTTACTATTTACCCTTTGAGACTTTCAGCCTCATGAATTACTTATAAACTTTCTTTTTCCTACATAACTCATCCACAGTTTTCATTCATTCATTCAATGAAGCGGAAACCCAAGAAAATACAGTAGTAATACCTAGAAAAATACGTATGCTACACATTGGAGTCGTGTAAACGACTTAAAAAATCTGAATGCGGGGAAAGAATGAAAAAGAAATCCATAAGCTCAATAAATTTCATACAACAGCAAGTTATATATAGTTACGTTTTAGCATCATGCTTTTCTTATTCAACATTTATCATTCAGCATTCATAATTCATAGTTAGTATTACAAGTTGAAAAACCGAGAAAATATATGATACCCACAAAATGTTCACATTTAAATGCTCACAGGTACAAACTCCAAACTCATGTACTTTTTTACATTCACATTATATTATGTATTTTTGAGGACATTAGGCATTATAATATGTACCTTGGTATAAGTCCACATTTACATTGTGGTCTGATCTATTTTTTGATGTGAACAAAAACAACACATGCCTTCGTTCTCAAACGCGGACATTTTACATGCGGAGATTTGCTTTAATTGAACGTACATATTGTATTACTTACAGGCGGCAGGCTACAGGTCTATGCTCTATGCACTTATATTTAGTATATGAATGATGTACAATGTACAGCGTACACTGTACACTGGTCATAAAATTAATCGTCCTGTAATCTGTTTGTGAGTTCAGAGTGTGATTAAAAACTACTGTAGATAAATGCTGTAGAAACTCAAAAGAATTGTGAAAATCAATGTTAGATGTTAGGTAATGACAATGTGCATTCTTTATTCTCAATCCTCTCGTAGTCACATGGTGAGCAAAAATACCACAATAAAGGCCCAAAATGGGGTCGTATCTCAAAGTCTGGAAAAAACAGCTTTCCAATCCCATTCACATCATCACCATTTTTCAAATCCAAAGGTGGAAAAGCAAAGGTAAGAGAAAGTATTAGATATTACTTAGATATGAAAGGGTTTTATTGAAAACAGATTATGCGCTTTCCGTCTTTACTCTTTACTGTCTTTTGCTGATGCTTGATGATCGATACCTTTGTAAAAGGAAGCGTATTATTAGAATAATGTACAAATATATTGTGTTTTATTACTACTTTTGATGCTTTGGATAAAAATAGCGGTTTCCTTTGCCATTTCATCTAGTATTAAAATAGAATGCCTCCAAGTTTTTGTTTTAAAGAAAAGCTTTTATCATAAAATCACCAAACACCAATCACCAATCGCCCGCAGTCGGTATGAGATGAAAAAATCACATACGAACTATGTACATAATATTTTGTAATATTTTTGTACAATAACTAAAAAAATAGCTTGCAGAAACAAAAAAAAGTTTCTATTTCCTATTTACAACTCATTGCTTTCATTTGCTATAGCTTTTTTGCAGGAAAAAGGAATGGAAAATAAAAAAAAATAATATCTGTCATCCGTCTTAATTCTTAATAGAGAAAATATATACAAATACATAAACGTTGGTTGTTCTTTCTAGTGTTTTATACTATACATTGTAAGTTCCATATTCCATGTTCCATATGACAGATAACGTGATTAGTCTTTGGGAAAAATACTGTATTTCCTTCAGTCTTCTCTCTCTACCTCAGTAAAATGGAACAATCTAAAAAGACAAATGGATTCATTTTCCCTCCTTTCCCCTCATTGACTCTCACTAACTCTCACTAGGAGTGGTTGGTTAGGAAGAACAATGAGTCAGAAGATCATGGATGAGATTATGTCGGTATAAAGTCCCTTCCAGTCGCATCGTCAGTTTTCACAATTCACAAGTAGTAGCAGCCAAGCAGCCAGTCGGCAGTCGGCAGCAAGAATAGTATCGAGTATGGAACTGTCTGTCGTGCTTGTCTCACGGATTTTCTCGCTCTTCCTGTCATTTATGTCTAGAGTTTAGAGTTTAGAGTCTAGAATCTAGAGTATAGTCCAAGTTACATACATATAGATTGTATAATATATCTACTGCTGTACGTAATAAATCTATAAACCGTGCACATACATACAGCTGTACATTTCGGTTTTCTCTATAGGTAGATTATGATGTGAAACTAGAGAAAAGCGATGAAGCATCCATCCGTATGGCTTTCTTTTAGACTACGATGATCCAAGCTCATCATAGGTATAGATAGATAGATGAACACATTTACTTTATGACGACGACGAGAATGGCTGCAACTGGAAGCTGAAAACTGGAAGTTGTAAAAGATGTACAGCGCATACATAAATATTGTATGTGTATGTAGTATGTACGTAGAATGTCGAGTACACCGTTTTCATCCATTTATGTAAATAAGGGGGTGTTGAAGTAAAATTATAAAATACATGGCTCTTTTATCCTTTTCATTTTCATCCTCATCTTTATCGGCATCGTCTCTAGTACTAATTCGGATGGAAAACACAAGAGTGAAAATCGTAAAGTTACATAGCTTTAAAACTCCGTACATAAAAAATCAAAAACCAAAAACCAAAAGTTAGAAAGAAGAACGTAAAAAATCAACGTCTTTAATTCTACAACACATAATTCATTGTGTGATGTAAAAAGGGAATTGAAATTGGTTTTATACTAGTAAATTTTTATGCATGTAAAAGAGTTAATAATTTGTAGAAATTCAAGTGTTGGAATTCAGACAAATTGAAATTTATTTGCTAAAGCCAACTGCCAAATACCAAATACGTGTTACGTGTGTGTTTCTACATAGATAAAGATGACCGTGTCAGTCCATAATAAATAAATAAATAATAGTATCAACTTGTAAGTGAAAAGTGATGTATAATGGTTGAGAGCGTCGTGCGAAGTGTGCAAATAGAAAACAGTGTGCACAAGGCACAAGGTCTACTGATATTATATTTTGTGTTTTGTATACGCATATGTACATTATACATATTTGGCTGTTGATACTCCAATCTACGATGCACGATCTACGATCTAGATCTAGGATCTGCGATCAAGCCAAGCCAAGCCGAAATTCCTCGGTGTTTCTCTCAACTCTGAACAACATGAATACAATGTGCATGTTTACCATATGTATGTATTTGTGAGGATTCTAGATTCTAGATTCTGGATTCTAGGATTTAGTATCTATTTATATGTATAACTGTGTCTTGTGTCTTGTGCCTAGTGTGGAGTGTGTAGCTTTTATGTAGATGATGATGGACTTATATATTATGGTTTTGGTGAAAGTGAAACAGAGGCAAATTATTACAGGAATGGAATGGTTTGGTATGGGATAAAGTCATGGACGGACGGGCAACATCCGCATCTGTTCCAACTCCCATTGAGTCACGCGAGATTATCTCTAGCTTACAACATCTTTCTCTCTCTCTTCCTCTCTCTTCCTCTCTCCCGCTCTCTCCACATACACACATTCTGCCTAATTAAAAGTAAACTTGCTCCCTTTCGCCATCAACTGTTCCATATCCTATAAAATGTATGTAATAGAAGCAATAGAATGGATACTTCTCCTGTGTACTACGCACTACGTACGAGGTACATGGTTGAGAGAATAGGATAGCGAGAGAGAGACACTTCACTTTTCTGCCTTAACTGCCTTTATATTTACTTCACTGCTTTCCTTTCTCTCCAAATTCAAGTATTAGATAGGTACAAAGTTAGAGTATCAGGAAAGCAACATAAAGTACATAAAGTACTATGACCGTAGAATGTACAATGTAGAATCTAGAAGGTATAGTATAGAGTATAGAATAGAAACGTCCAGCAATTCCCATTTAAGCTGTAGCTCCAGCTATTATACTTTTCTATTTTCCCACCTTCAAATGTCATGTAATAGGTTCGTAATGAGAGTTAAGTAGGGAGAATACTTTTACATTTAGGTATGTCTCTAGCCTCTACAATCTACAATCTACACTAAAACAAGTGATGCCACAGTCAACAGCTTCACTTGTGGGTGTAAGGGTCGAATTTATGATGTGTAATGTGTACCTTGTATCTACTTTTGTATTCCACACAAATATGTATATCTATGTTTGTTTGTTGTGCAAAGGGACCGATTTTATATTCTCTTTGTATTTGTGTCCGTATTTGTTTTCCATTCTCTATTATGTTATGTAGTCTAATGTCTAATACTCAACAGATTAAGAGGGAAATGTATATATATCGAATTATCGGGTCTGCAGTCTACAGACTACTTGAAGTGAAAATATCATAAAATCATGAAAGTGAAAAGTGAGAGAGCACACTCCTATACACTATACACATGTACATTGTACAATGCACATGCGATTGTCAATAGTCAACCCAGATACATATTAGATATGTTCAACAAATGATTGTTACCGACAAATAAACGTGCAATCAATACGCCATTGGACATTAGACATTAGACCTACAACAGCGTGTTGATAATATCTTCAAACTCGGTTCCAAGTTTTGAGTTTCTCTTTTGCTATTATTGGATTCTTGTCTCAAACAAAACTTTACCCAAGTAGTAATTTCAGGGCAACAAGTTAGACTTACTTTTTGATAACAGAGTTTTTAAAGGTTGAAGAAAGAAAGTGCTAAAATAAGTATATTTAAATCACATGTGAGTTGTGAGTCCTTGTACTATGAAATATGAAAGAGTTTGGTCAGGATTATGTAGAATTCGGAATTTTTTTTAATGTAATGTAATTTTCCTACTGTTGAATATATAATGTACAATATTCCATGTTCAACGAAGGACAAAAGGAAAGAAAAGGAAAGCAAAAAGATGGAAAATGGAAATCTTCAAAGTAGACTTTTATTGGAAGGGCTTGCTACATTTCCCAGAATTTGCCTTTGCTACTTTAAAACATGTGCATGAAGACATCGACTGTTTATCCAGGTTTTTCATGGGATTCAAGTATTTTCTCTGTGTGTGTATAGTTTGTAGACCTTGAGGATTTTATGGAAAAACTACAAAGTGAAAGAGTTACAAGTGGACATGAAAAACAGGAAAATATTGAAAAGAAGAATACGTAAAGAGTAAGGAGAAAAGAGAAAAGGACTGTTGTATAAATTTCATATCTTGCCTTATAACTGGCTTGCCTACTGCTTGGTTTTTTGTAGCTCACATTGTACATTCTAATGTCGACTAGACATTAAACACTTGTGAGCATATGCATGCACATATAATGTATAATGTTTATCATATCAAAGATTGAATAAAAATCATAATGCAAATAATACTAAACCTCACACCACACCACACACATTTTACATTCAACATTCAAACACTCAAATTCGATAACTTCGGCATTCAGTACAAACTTTTAGAGTTTTGCGGTTAGCATGTGTAAATTTTCTGATGTTGGAGGTTGGAGTTTTGTGGGCTTTGGTATTACAACTTTCTCTCTCTTTTTTCTTGGAAGGTACTTGAATTTTCAAGCTGATTTTTTATGCTGGGTCACGCTGAGATTTTATGAGTTTTGGAGGCTTCAACTCTTAACTGGAAAGCATGATTCCTCTGTCCTCAATATTCCGCCGTCTTTTTCTCCTTGCATATGTATGTACATTGCCTTCACATCCCCTGAATTGAACTGAGTTGAATTGAATTGAATTGAATTGAGGCTTTTGAGAGAAAACCAAACCAAACCAAAGAATAAGAACAGCATATATTTACATTCTTTTCCTTTTTTTACTTTTCCTTTTACTCTTTTTACCTTTTATATTATACATAGAATGTAGAATGTAGCCCATGTAGAAAAAAACCGAATGAATTACATTTCATGGTTGGTCCTCCTTTTCAATTCTTCTTGTCTTTGTTAAAGAAAGGAATTTGGAATTCCTAAGGTGGCTGTCTCTAGACTCTAGACTTTAGACTCTAGATTCAAGACTCAAGAGAGTGTCGAAAAACGCTGTCTGTTTCTGCCCACATTGTGATAGAATATCCATTTTCATTGTACTTTTTCATTCAAATGAATCGAAAATGAAATGGGGAGAGCCAACATCCAGCATTCAACTTACATCCACACGACAGACAAAAAATACACAAAGGCTGACTGGAGACTAGAGACTAGAGACCAGACGGGGAGAAGAAAGTAATGATGTTCCTCGCCATTGTCTGTTTACACAATAAAAAGCAATATACTTGCACCAAAAGGAAGATCCATTTCAATTTCAATGGCCACTTCAATTCCAGACTCAACAATCACAAGTCTTTTCCCGTGGATGCATCTCCTCATCTACCAGCTCAACCCGCCTGCCTTTTTATTACAAATTTCACATGCTGTCCACCACCGTCTTTTTAAAATTTTCACTTTTCATGAGCCTTTTTTGAAACAGCCACAATATGAATTTGATTATAATTCATCTTTTCGTCGTGAAGAGAAAACGAGTAATTCAGAATTTAGCAAAATATTATTTATTCTTTATACTTGTTATTCGCCATTTTCCATCCGTAATATGTAGTAATATGTGTACTGGTCGTTATAAAGCAACACGTAAAATGTAGAGCTGATTAAAAAAAACATCTTGTTTTGAAAAAAAAAGTATAAATTCAGTGGTCTCATTCTTGGTGAGAAATGTTTTGTTTCCTGTATTCTACATTCTTCATTCCACAGTTTACAGCTGTTTTTGAGTCACCCAAAACGCAAAAGCTGGACAAGCTAAAGGAATACAGAACACAGAATATAGTATCGTATATCGTATATCATCTTACCTCAAAATATTTTACATTTGTTATTTGTTATATGTAAGCTGCGTAAACTACCAAAGAAGCTTGAAAGTGGAAAGTTGGTGATAGTCAAAAGGAAAGTTGAAAGCAAGCTGAAAGTTGGAAGTTACAAGTTACAAGCTAAGAAAATCTTGCTAGATATTATGAAAACTTACATGTAAGATATACAGATACAAGTTTATGTATTTATGCAGAATATAGACTGCCACACGTGTATCGGATACAAGTCCACCAGAAAATTTGGAGACATCGGGAAAGATATTATTTATAAGGGTGACGACATAAAGTGTTACGAGTTCCACGAGCCTACAGTCTACATTCCACGTACATATCTGTTTGCTCTTTGCTGTTTATATGCAGAGGAAGAGAAAGAGGTAGGTACCAAAGACAGAAGACACAAGAGGAAGAAGATGAAGGCGAAGACATAGGTTTAGTTGTCTCCGCCGACTAAAGAGAAACTTGTGGGTTTTGATGGTCTACTTAAAGGAGGATAAGCTGACAGTCTAAGTACTGAGTAGGAAACCGAAATGACGTCTACATGTACCGTGTATAGTATATCGTATACTGTATACTGTGTATAGTCGGTAGTGAGTAGTGTTAAAAGGAGAAAGAAATTTTGAGAAAGCTGTTAAATCATGCTCTTTATACCTCTCTCTTCCACCCAGATAATTCTCTGGTGGAAAGTGTACACACAAGACACAGTCGACTTAGAAGACTTCTAATAAAAGAGAAAAGAGACTTATGGCAAACCATCGACTCTGTCGCATTCACACACACACAGACCAACACCGGCTTTGCTAAACCACAAGAAAAGCAAAAAGAATAAAGAAACCAACAAACGTGTTCATTTTGTTAGCTCTTTCTCACTTTTTTCTAAAATCGGAAATGACACTTCACTTATTGTTAACACGTTCTCTATTATAAGTCTCAAGAACGACGTATTATAATTTTGAATGTCAAGCTATTTTTGTCTTATTCTATATCACACATTCTTCTATACATTATGTTTGTTTTTAAGTTTTGAAAAAGTTTATTTTATGATTATTTTTTCGGCTAAAAATAAAATATTTTTGAACAACCATTATTTTTAGACTTTGCCAAGTGTTTTTTTCTGAATTTCACTCCTTTGGCTATTTTGATGTCACTTGTGTTGTATGTCAATTTTCTTCCATTCCTTTTCTTCTGTTTGTGGACTTCAAAAACTTGGACGGACGTGATATAAAAATAAAGAAGGAAAGTGCCTAGGTACACACACATAAAAAGGAAAATCTCTCATACATTTATATTGAATCTAGAATCTAGAATGGTGTTGACGTGGACACAGGCCAAAACGTTTCTACTATCTACTATCTACAGTCTACAGTCTACAACAATGATATTCAAGAAAGAAATCCGGTACCAATTCTAGGAAAAGTAGAAGAAAGTACGACACCTCGTACTAGTTTTGTACAATGTACATGCTTTTCTGTCTTTAAAGTGGTCTTGGTTTTAGAGCTCCCTCACTCTCTCGCTCGCTCGGTCATCCGTAAACAACTTGAGACTTGAGACTTACCCAAATAAACATACAACATGTATAAAATAATAGTACAAAAAACGAAGGAAAAGGGATGAAGATAGTCCTCGTCGCCCATAGTATTTCCGAACCACTTCCTAATACAGTGTATAAAGTACAAAATACAGAGTATATATTGGACATGCATGTAAATACTCGAGGTGAGTTGAACTGAGACTGATTGTGAATTGTGAGTAGTCACGGAGAATGTACGGAGGTGTCTAGTGTCTAGGTATCTTCGTCGTGGTTGCCTAGTTCCAAATTCCAAATTCCAAATGAGTTGTACAAAGAAAGAACACAAAAGAGAAAAAAATACTTGGACGAAAGCCGCACCAGGTTGAACTTGGTCATTGTATATTGTATAACGATATAAACAGAGAAGAAACGTATATAGGTATTTCACCGTTCAACACTGTGTTCTTTCAGCTTCTCTGGACTCTGGACACAAGACGCAAAACACAAGGAATTCTTGGCACAACACTATTAAATTTCATTTCAAACTAATGACTAATGAAAGCAAACCGACGGAACAAATCCGATGAATTAGAGAAGTAGTAGAGTAGATCAGAAATAAAATCATAAATGTCACTCATCCTCCAAGTTTGAAATTTGAAATAGTAAAAGTACAAGTAAAAAGTATCATTTCCAAAATCCAAAAAAATCGAGATTAAACATGTTTTTTTCTATATTTTCAATTTTTATGAATAAGATCAGCTTTTGAATAACGTTGTTTTTTGTTGTTGTTTTCTAGCCATGATTATGAAGAAAATAAAGGGAAAAAAACAACATGGGAACAAATTATGAGGCAATTTTCCACTCATTTTTATTTCTTTGAAGTAGAATGACGGGGAAAATGAATCGAACAAAAATGGAGGAAAAAGAGCCGGAAAAGATGAGAAAAAATTGACATAATGGAGTTTTCCTAGGAGCTACGGAATAGCAAACGGAGAGAATAAAAAAAAGCCTACGACATTAAACGAGGTGTGGGTTGTATGTTGTATGATCTGTGATCTTTATTCTGTGGTTCATGGTGCATTACGTATAAGTACATATGTACATTGTTCATATATGTATAACATAGCATGGTTGGATGGATTTTGACAAGTGTTATTATATGTTACGGCTATATAGGTAAAACTGAGAAGGAAACTAACAGTAAGAAGATGACGATGAAAAAAAGAAAGGAATAGAAGGAGAAAGAGAAAGAAAAGATAGAGTCTTTATGACCATGTCAAAAATGGTCAAAGAGTGCTGTGAGCCAAGAGTCCAAGTGTCTTTTGGAGCGGAAACACTACTCTCATGAAAACTCTATGAGGGATTTTAGGGTGACTCAAACTGACCATTTGTGTGAACAGTGAACAGTGAACAGGAATGAAAAAAAGTAGAAAAGGAGACGACGACGATGACCATCTACAATCTACAATCTACATCCACACAAATATCTACAAGGATTCTTCTTCCTGCTCACACACACACGAACACTAAATGACCCATGAATTGAGTGAATATCTTTATCGCCTCCATCCTACTCCTAAGCCATTTTGAATAGACTTTCACTCTTACCATGTTACCATTTGCTCTTTGAAAAGAGAAACATGCACAGGCCACTGACCACAAAGATCCAAGATATCCTACTTCTTACTCTTTCTTTTTTGAGGAAACGACTACGACTACAACTACAACTACGATGACGGCTACGAAGGCTAAATATTTTTTCTCCCTCTTTACGTACACTGTACATTAGAGATCCTCAAAAAAACATGTTTTGAGAAAATTTAAGTCAGCGCCCCGTCATATTGTTCCTTTTTATGTAAAAAA
>JAQGBH010003737.1:0-18909 GCA_034698265.1 Sminthurinus aureus
TTTGATGATTTACGCTTCCAATTTCCCGCCGGTTCACAAATTCCAGTGTGCGTCACCGGAATATACAAATAAGCACTAAAATACACTTGTGTGTCCAATCTGGACTCTCTAGGTCCCATACAGAAAATGTTGCAGCCATCACTTGTAGAAAAATTTTTAAAAAAAAGTTAAAAACTCAAACCTCAAAAGGAAATTTTTTATCTCCAAACGGCAAACGGGCTCTTTGAGAAAAGGAAGCAATAAAAATTATTATGACCTTTGAAAATTGACATTGAAATTGAAAATAAGTGCAGGAATTTTCGTTTCAGCTCATTCTGAACTGTATTAAGTCGAGAGTGTGACGCATAAAAAGACATGAATCAGAATTTTACTAATTTTTCAAGTGTGTTCATTTACCGCGGAATAAAACATACTTGTAAAAATACATAAACTTTATTCGACAAACACAGAAACATTGTACATACCGTCATTGCGGAATTAGTTACCCAAGGGCAACTGTTCAAATATTGGTATGTGTACCTAATGCTTAAGTAAATAGGATGGGCAACTATTTGAAGCTGGTTCATTATTCGCGCAATGACGGTATGTAATAGGTCCATTTCATCACAGTATGTAGACACAAAAAATAAAAACTTTCATATTCTGAATCCAATTTTTGTAAACTCAAGTATAAATCAATATTCAGACTTCAAAAGGTGTTTATATAAAAATGGAAACGGTCACTTCAGATCAGCTTGAACACTTACGGGATTGTTTTTTCTCAAACATCGCGGCTAACAAAAATTTTGGTGAGCTATATTACGGCCATAATTAACCATATTAGCTACAACACATTTTTGAAGGAAATGTTTCAAGGATTTCTTGCCTGTAGATTTTTGTACCAAGGATTTAGATCGAGTGAGACACGATGACGTTTGGCTGAGTCGTTATTTGGTCCAAGCGGATTTTGACATAGAAAGCGCCGCTCAGCACCTCTGTGAAACTTGTCAATGGCGGAACGAATTTAGAGCAAATGGTAAATAGTAAAAACTAGTCTCGTTTTTACAGAATCTTGTGCGGGAAAATCAATTTTTTGGGTGATTCAAAATTCAAATGTTGCAGAACTTGTTGAAAAAGACATTCCGTCCAATTTGCTGAACAAAGGATACATGTTCATACGAAATCGGGACAAATTGGGTCATCGTCTTTTCATCATGCCGCTAGATGGGTGAAAGGGACGGAAGACACTGCGAACGTTAAAAAACTCTTTGTAATTCTCTTGGACAGAATCGAACGGTGAGTCATTTAAATTCCAGATTCTGGATTCTAGTACAAATTACAGAATAAGACAAGTAATGTGAAGAAATCACAAATCCCTTTATTTACGAGTTGACCTGACGCAACATTAGTTACTGTAATGTAAGTAAGCTTGGGTATGAATGATTAATAAGTCTATTAGCTTAATAACATTACTCGCTCTGGTGTCTGTACTATGTACATTAGTCAGAGGTATTTAGATATAGTATTACGTACTATGTAGTTGTTGCTTTATTTACTATTTACTATATCACGTATGTGTGTATTGTGTACACTCTCCGCTAAAGAGCATCGTAAAAGGTTCTTTTTTGGAGCATCTCGAGAGCATCCCCTATATAAATGTATACAGAGAGATGCTCCAGAAATGCTCCAAAACTGTAAAATGTTGAGAGTGTATGTGTACTTTATTATGTGTGTCACTATTCACTATGTGTCTTCTCTATTGTCTTGATCCGTGATCCGTTCCTTTATGTGTAATGGAGATGAGTCCGTTCCAATATCGCTTTGCGTTCCTTAGCGAATGGTTCCGTTCCTATGGTTTCAATGGTTGTGGTTCCAGTGATGGTTTGGCTGTGAGAGCAGGTAGCAGGTATAGACTTTATCCTTAGTCTTAAGGGAATCCAACTGATTGTTGATCATGGATTTCCATGAGGTATTTATATGAAATCTTCCAGTCTCCAGCTCCAATCAGATCTCTCCAGTCCGATCCTTTGTTTCACAAACCATTGTCATCATTCCTCCGATCATGATTATTGCACGTGGCCAAATACGTTTCGTAATCGTTGATCTGAATGTTCCACATTCCATATACATAATTCTGGATCTTATATAACTACTGAATCTTACATTGTTGTACTTATTCTAATTATAGAAGAACCAGGAAAATCCTGTTCATAATTCATAATGAGGATTTATCCATAACATAAACACGTGTGTATTATTAACCTATAATATACATAATATGGTTTAAGTTCTTCTGACGTTCTCTTGACGTTTCTCTCATCTGTTCGTTGCATCGTGAGATACTTGCGTTTTTGCATTGCTGCAAAAACTTGTCCTTGTCCTTCACGATGATACGCTTCTTGCTTCGCTTGCATAGCAGCTGATTTACTTGCATCTTGCACTTCGTTGTTTACGTCTTATAATATATATATTTATGTCAGTGTATCATGTGTTCTGTATTACAATATCAGTGTACTTACATTCTATATAATATACATTGTATCTTTAGGTTTTAGGTACTTGGTATCTAGTATCTACATTATACATTGTATGGTATTCACATTCTCATGTGTATACTCTATTCATCATATTATTACTTATTAATGATTATTGATTATATTGCATATTATTATGTCAGTAAAACCTATTCGTTACACAATGCATCATTCTGCTGCTTATACTTACTTTCTAAAATCTAACACCGTTCTTTTCAGATTCAGGATGTTTTTTAAAAATTTTGATTGCAATAAAAATATTCCACTTCCAGACTTAAAATTTTGGACATGTCAACGACAGCCATTTAGCATTTGACATGTGAAATGGCAGTTCTTTTTATGAAGCTTAAAAGTTTTTAAACAATGAATCAGGTCCTCAAGTCTAAATGTTGCATATGGTTTTGTTTTCTATATCCAAATTAAAGGGAATTAAGTGCTGAAGCTAACTGTACATGTTCTAGTGCCTTCATTTAACCACGTTATTAAATATCAGCTCCCAAATCAAAGTAAAACTCATTGTTTTAACCATAATAATAATTAGCGATTCAACATGGAAACTCTCATATTAAAATTATTATTATTTCTAAAATATTTAAATTAAAGCAGTTTTTGTTCGAGTTGAGAGCTGATATTTGACATGGACATTCTTCGATACGCAATTAACGTGTATGGAAAGTTTCAGTAATTAATTTAATATTGTTCAAAGGGCATAAGCAAAATACGAGTTTTATTATAAATTAAGCGCTGGTGTGGAGTGTGAATTTTAGATAGAAAATCGCAGCAACTTCTTTCTCATAATTTATAAAACAGTTTTGTTTAGTAAACAGGAGAGAAGTTAGTTTTGTTTTTCAAAATTTACTAGTTAATTAGTCCTGAAATTCTCTTTTCTGAACACAAAACAACACACAAGTAAACAAAAAGTCTTTAATGTGAAGTAAAAAATTTCAGCTTTGTTTCTTTGCATAAAAAATGGCTTATAGTAATAAACAAGATTAAGTATAATTGATGTCCACTGCTGACTGCTAATAATGATGACCGTTTGATTTATCTATTGAACCTGAAAAGAATTAAGCCCTTGTTAATTATGGGTTTTTCGTAATTGCGACATTTTAAACAAAAGTTGAAGCATCGGTAATGGGGATTTCTTTTGTATACTTTTTTATTATCCCTCTAATGCAAAGTAATTTACATTAAAAGGAAGATCGTGCAAAATGGGAAGTGTAAAAAAAAAGTAAAATAATAAACTAATCGACTAAAAAATAGTTAAATAACTTTTATTGGATTAGATGCATAGTCAGTGGAAACTTTGTGCATTCAATATGCAACTGAAAGGCGTTGAACAATTTACATGTCATGTACATACATCTGCCTTTTCTGACGTCATTTTTTGTCGTTCCCTTTCCCTTTTGAAAAACTTCAGAATCAGCCATGGTTTGTGTGTGACGTGGAGATAACTATCAATTCGCCAATAGGATTCCCAAATTTATTCGAGAATTGGGCTGAAAATGAGCAAATTGCTTATTTCATATCCATTTAAATCTCTGATGAACTCAAAAACGACATTTTTATAGCTTTGCTGTTCTGGCCAAAACCCCTTTTAAGACCCCACACGTAGTTTTTATTTTTTTCCATATGCACAAGCACGTTCAAATTTTCTTGATTTTACGAAACAGTTTTGAACGCTTCCCCATTGTATGAGCTAAGCTGAGTTTCATAAATTGTCTAGGGATTTGCGTTTTAAGTCATGACCGTTTCAGAAGAAACGTTGTGTGGAGTTGGGATAAAGCCTTTGAGACTCTCCACTTGTGCAAATATTTAAGCCATGTTTTGAAATGGGTCGATTCATCGGTTTTCTTGTAACAATTTAAAAAAAATATCATTTTTATTGCCCATTTGAAAGGCCATTTTTGACGGCTGTGAGAGTTAAATATTTTGAACAATATTGTTTGGAAAACTTTGAGTTTTTGGCGTAAAGTATTCAGTACTCAGTTCCACTTCAAAAACTTTCAAAATGAGTTCCTCCGAATTTTTTGGACCATTCCGCCACATTTGCATTTTTGTTGCATTATCATCTTTTAGAATATCTTGCACAACAACCAGAGAAAATCAAAATCAACTTTTGTCTACTTTAAGTTCCGGTTTCAGCTCCAACTCAGAAAATGCACCGAATTTCATAAATATTCTTGGACCACTTAAAAACTGTCAATTGTTGTTTGCCGTAGCAAATTACAGCGCATTCGAACCAGAACCAGAAAAAACGGCCCCGGTTCCAGTTCCGGTTTATAAAGAGCGTTCAGATATTCGTCTGGTTCAGGAAATCCTTGGAAATATCCTTGCCCACCCAGATTTTTGGTCAAGCAGTCAATTTTTTGACATTCTGGATACTTCTAGTGGCCAACCACAGGTCAACGAGATGTCAGAGGTCAAGGAGGAATGGAGCATGAAATACGGCAAAGCTTGCTTTGTCCATGTTCACGTTCCCCCTTTCCACCAAAATCACAACCAAAGAAAATCTGTCCGGATTCCGCTCGATAATCATTTCGCTATTCCGGAGTGGAATGGAAAAAATAAAAGATGTTTTTGGCGCATAGATACGATCCAAGATTTTGTCTTTTTAGTCACAGAAACAAATGGAAATGTTAAGCTCGTTGACGAAGAACCGTTCTTCGACAGTTATATTCCTCTAAATTTCTTTCCCCTCAAATTTTCCCGAATGTCTCTAAATTCAAAATCTGAATCCGAATTTCAATTTAAATTACCGCCATTCTTCCGCCGTCGCCATTCTTTTTTCATCTCTAGAACTCGGTTAAGCTGCGAACCTTCAAAAGATTCAAGAGATGGCCGATTTTGCATCGATCGTTTGGAGTTGAATTTTCAAGAGCCCAAAGAAAATCCCAGCGGTTCTACCGGTAAATACAAATCTAATGGCAAGTTGACCTCAATTCAAAAAAAAATTTTGTGGACCTCCCATCAAGATATTTTCAAAATATTGGAGCTCGACCGACGAAATTTCCATGGGAGCGAAATAAAATTGGTCTTGGATCAAAATGTTAGTCAATCTGGGATCGAGGATGTCGAAAAAGCGACGTTGGCTCAAATTGGATCACATCCGATATAAGAAAGATGACTTTGATGACATTTTTGTGATAAAAGTGGTGCAGCTCCTCAGATCTCAATTTGTTCACAATTTTAGCGTGGTCTGCAAAGTGCCAGAGAATATGATTTCCGAAGGAGCGATATCAGCAATCAAGACTTCTTGGCTTCAAATTTTTGGAAACCTCCAAAAACTCGCCTTGTACAAAACTATTAATTTCCGCCTGTACTACTTCCGTAATCCGGAGATCGATCTTGCTTCAAAAGCTTCACAGCGCCCTTCAAACTTGGCGTGTGGCTCGCCCTCGGATTAACCGTTGCTATGGTTAAAATTGTTTTTAAAGTGATGGGCGCCCAAGACAAAGTGACCTTGATTAATGTCAATTTGAGGTCAAATTCGGATCCGGGTCCGGATTTGGGCGCCAATTTGGATTTAAAAAAAGGTTCTGATTCGCTCTTAACAAGTTTCCTTGGAGTGACCTCTCCGTTAATTATCCAAATGGCTCCTTTCACCACCAACACGAACAAAAAACTGGAGGTCAAGGTCAAAGCCATCTTTCTTCTGTGGCTCTTTTCCGCCTTCTTACTCACAAATGTCTATTTGAACGTGCTCAAGAGCATAAGAATTTCGCCCCAAGTGGAGAAAACGGAGAAAACTCTGCCGTATCTTTTAAATGAAGGTTTTTAAATTGGCACAAAAACAGGTCACATTCCTTGGTTCCAACGTATAATCAGATACTGGGTGAATTCTTTGGATTCGGATTCTGATTCGGATTCCAATAAAAATCCTGCAAAAAATCAACACCACCAACCAACATCAAAATCAATGGGAATGATGGCGAAACAAAGGACTTTGGCTCATTCAGCCATAGGCTATAAATCTGCTACTGGACGTCCAACCAACGAGTTCTGGACATCAGGCAAATTTGCAATTTTGGATTTGGACATATCCCTTGATAATCTTGAAACACTCGCAGCGACTACAAACAAACTAATTTTTATGGCTAACGAGAAGTTTTTCCCGGTGCACGTTTTCTGGAGCATCAAAATTGCACATGTGGACGGGGTTCTGAGGTCCTTCAAACGGATCATGAGTAGCGGGTTTTTAGACTATTGGAAAAGGGTTGAC
This sequence comes from Sminthurinus aureus, assembly GCA_034698265.1. NCBI lineage: Eukaryota > Metazoa > Arthropoda > Collembola > Symphypleona > Katiannidae > Sminthurinus > Sminthurinus aureus. The sequence goes on from JAQGBH010003737.1 coordinate 6,736, forward strand.
GTGGATGCCAAAAAATTCTATCATGCTGTTTTAGAACCACGAGAAGGAAACAAGGAATTGAACTTGTACGCAAAGTATGCTAAAATGAAGGAAAAGAAGCTCGTTGAAATAACTGGGATTCCAAAGGATGATCCGATTATTCAGGCCCTTTTCTACACTTTTCTCTGTGGAATTGGAGTAGCTTTAGTCAGGTTTGGCTATGAAATGGCCAAAGAACACTGGCACTTGACCTGGGTCAAGGCCAAGGTCAGGTCAGCACAATTAGTTTGTTGGCGTAATGAAAAATGTCGTCAAGTCGTACCGATAACCGACATACCGAAGCCAAATCCTACAGACGTCAATGTGTTTCCATAACTTTTTTGTTTGTCAGGCGTGTTTCACGAATCCAGGATTGAAACTACTAAGGCTTTTGCCTACCCATTTTTTCAACCTTAAAGCAGTTTCAGCCAAATAGAAATTATAACTTTGATTCATCTTCGGTTGTATTTTGAATTATAAATAAACAAATGATTTTTTCCTATATTAACAAAACATCATTTTGACAAATGCTAAAAGTTTAGTTTGTTGTCAGCTTTGGCAGAAAATGGGTTTTCATAGTAGGACACATCAATCTACAAACAGAAAAGGTGATCAATGACTTTGAAATATTACGACCGGCGCTCAACTTGACCAAACATACAAATAGATTTTCCGTTTTTATTCCCGACTAATAATTTACATGGACAACCGAGCTAAGCGGATGAAAATGAAGAAGATAGCGTGCCGAAAGCTAGTGTAAAAGTTTAAACATTTCAGTTCCCATGCTAAAACTCATTCAATCCAAAGCAATCCATTTAAATTCACTGCATGGATAAAAGTCAACATTAAAGAATAAGGGTGCTGGAAGCTGGAAGGCGACATAAAAATTGTGTAGGACAGAAACATTGCCGGAAATATTTGTAATACAGCGGCTGATTATAACAAAATTTTTAAGCAGGTAAAAGAAAGGATTGTGCGGTTGCATATGGATTGCGAGAAATTTCCATTTTCCAATGGAATTCTGTGACCACGGAGCGAAAACTACAGCCAATTTGATTCCAGAATGTCCCAAATGTTTTTAACCACGACCTCAAAATTTTCGGTTTGGTTTCACTTGCACAAAAAATGAGTACACATTTTTGACCCCACCAATTAAAATGCCATTTTGTAAAGTACAGCGTTTTTTTCAATTCTTTTTAATCTTTACTGATTGAGTCCGCAAAAGGTTATTATAAATTACGAGCGGCGTTGAAATTTCACTTATTTTCGTTTCGCTTTTAACCTGTTTTACATTATTTTCTATGACAAATTTCAACGCCGCTCAATAACATTTATCACGTATTCAAGCTACGTTAATGGAGTATTGGAAATCGTCTACTTCAAACCCAAAACATTTTCTGAACGAGTTTAGTTATTCCTGTTTTAAAGTCCATAAAACGTGAAATACTTGTGATTCACTCCAAATTACGCGGCTTCTTATTTCACAGCAAAACATTTTCTGGTACTTCCATCTTCTATGGCTGCTTTTAGACTTTTAATTTTGAAAAACAAAGTTCCGTAACCGTCATCTTCAATATGCATTTTGAGTTCATTCTCATTGTTAAAATATGGCGAGGATGAAAAGTCTGACGGTTGTTGTTTCTATGGTAACTCGCGTATAGTAAACTGAGAAAATACGCAAACTATTTTACATTTCAACCTGAATTTTCTAAGCCGTTTTCTCCATTCTATTTTGATGCATTAGGAAGTAAAATGTGAAATGTGGAGTCTCAAGGCTCAAGGCTCCAAGTGAATGAAGTTTTATTCGAGTACAACGCCAAGTGAATAAATACAACACACATCAAGATGACACAATGTTTTAGCTTTTCACAAGTTAATTTAGATTTTCTTGATTTCTTATTCGTGACCTGACTTGATGATTTTGTTTGTGGTTGGAGAGAGAGCGAAAAACATTACTAGCCTCAAGATTCAAGATTTACAATCGCTCACAGACTTTTCAGCTCTATTAAAAAAGGCGACAAAGGTTTAACTGACGTTTCACATTCTAATGTTTCTCTGTCTCGGTTTTTGTGAGGTCAGATATGAGACAAAGTTGTTGGCCACCAAAACCGGAAACTGATTTCGATATTCGTTAGGATTGGCAAAATGCAAGAAAATGTTGATGAATGATGAATGACCACAACAATTCAATCTATAGACATTAGACAGACTTTAGACGGAAAATTCGATAATTTTTGGTATGACAATTTTATTACGAAATATTTAAAATTCCAATTAAAAAAACAATAAACCACGACACAGATGAACAAGAATAAATATTTAAATATCTGTATCTATAAAATTTTGGAGTTGAATCAAATACTAAAATTCAAAATTCGAAGAATTTTTTTGTGTTTTTCCCATTTTTTGAAACCCTAATTTAAATGTCATTTATATTTAGACTTGGATTAAAATTGAAATACGGACAAAACAGAGACTTTGTCAAGTACTGATCAAAAAGTCGTCATAATAATATGTGAACAATTAAAAGGATTAACAAGAAAAATGGGGAAAAGATTCGGCGACTTGGTGTTATTCATTTAAAAATTGAGAGTCAAGAGTCCAGAGTGCTGAGTTTGTTTGTGTTTTGTCAAGCGGCTTTTCTTGGTCGTAGCAAAGGAACAACCGGAACCGGATTCGGAGAACGGACATTTGAATGGCCGCCATTTTTCATGAACTGCTCTCACGTGATGATTCAGATCACCTGATGCTTTTGCTTCATATCGACATCCGGGGATTTTGCATTTGTAGGGCGACTCTTTGGTGTGAATCCGCATGTGCCGCGTTAAATCACTTGAACGGTGAGTTGAGTAGTCGTAGATTCTGCATTTATGCTTCCTGTCTGAATCTGGGCTGTGGATTTTACTGTGACGTTGAAGTGTGCCTTGTCTGTTGGTTTTGAACTCACAATTCGGATGAGAACAGGCCAAGTTCTTTCCCCTGTGAGTTTTAAGGTGCTCAGTGAAACAGGATTTGAGGTTTCCCGCGTATTCACAGCCTTGCTCTGGGCATTTGAACTCTCTCAAGTTTGAATGCACACTTTTCATGTGATGTTTGACCTCACCATTTGTTTTTGCTCTGTACAGACACTCAGCGCATTTGAACGGCCGAGCTGGATTCTCTTGGTGGGTGGTCATGTGACGAGTCAGATTCACTTTTTGTCCAGCTCTGTAGCTACAATTGGAAATTGGGCATCCGAAGCTTTTTTCTCCGAGATGAACTGTCCTGTAATGTGTGTTTACTTTTCTTTTTTCACACGAAGAGTAATTGCAAGTGGGTTCTGGACATTTGAAAGGTTTTTCTTTGACATGACGAAGAATGTGGAGTTGCAGGTTTCTTTTCTGGGATGCGGAATAATCACAGAGATTACAAGAGAAAGGCCGTTCGCCCGTGTGAATTCTTTGATGAGCTTGAAGATGAGACGGACAGGAAAATTTCTTGTCACAATATTCACAAACGTGGCGTAGTTTTGATGTTGATTTTTCTTTAGTTACGAAATCCCATAGCAACAAATTAGAGTAACTAATGTCTGTGTTTGCTTGCACGTTCAAAAATGTTTTCGGTCATTTCTCAGCCAAATATCAGTATTTTTGGACGGGATAAAAAGGAATTAGTATTTTGAGCTCCCGAGCAACTACTTTCACTTTGGAACTACTCCCATTGATCTGACACGTTTCTCACAACATCAAAAAGTAGTCAATTTTCTTCATAAAATCCCAAAAATCCAAAAACCTGGAAATCCTATGACCGATGTATAAATGTTACAAACTTGATTTCCGGTACAAAAATACTTTGACCCAGACCCAGCCAAGTGAATTAATACAATTTAAAATTTTTCCAGTCTTTGTGGATTCTGGACCGTTTTTTGGGCTTCAATAATTTTTTGAACATTGTTATGGACAATGAATTTTTTGATTTTTTGAGAAAAAGTGCTTAAAAGTATATGAAAGCGTAACAAAATGTATTTGGTTTGAAAGGTGACACTTTTATACTTTAGCTGCAATGATAAATAACATGTCATTTTATGTATGTCTAATTTATCGAATTTGGTTAATTTTGGATTGCCATCATGTGACTACTCAAAATGATTCTCTGGATGTCCTGAGTCGCAATTCAGTAATGATTTGCAGTATTTCGTTTTGTGCAGCCACCCACAGTAAAAACGGCTTGACGATCTTGAAAATGGTTTGTTGACAATTTGGAAAATAGATATCCGTTGCAAATGACAACATGACAAAGCAAAACAAATTCAAATTCGTTTGCTAATTACACTTCAAAAAATGTTGCAAATTGCTTTCAAGTGGGAGAAAAGTCGTTGAAATCGCAACCAAAGGGATCTGTGATTTTTTCACATTACTTGTTAAGCCAGTACTTTAATAATGTTTGTAAGTGGGTCTGCTTCACAATTGCCTGGGGAAAATGGTCGTTTTGAATTGCACTGCATCAATTGTAATTCGTTATTTGCAACTTGTTAAAAAGAATTGTCTCTTGCAGTCCTCTAGATTCTGGATGCTTATGGTGACTCAAACTTGTTCTAAATTAAGTAAACGCAAAAATAAGTTCTGCAATGAAATGGAATTTGAATGAATCAAGATTTGGTTGTGCGTCTTGCTTTATAAAAGCTCAACTTGATTGAACCTTGAGTTTTGAGTCTTGAGCATCGAAGTTTCGGGTTGATAAGAAAATTTAGACAGAACTGATCAGAACGAGCAGCTCAGAATGAAACGTATGGATCGGATTGTCACTGAAAATTTCAAATCAAAGTCGCACATGTAGTGTCAAAAACCAAGCCCACAAATCAACTCGAAGCCTGCTTGTGCAGGTTCTTGAAAGGCAAACGGAGAAATGAGTTACTCTACAACAAAATCTGTTGCTAAGCGGTTTCGTCACTAAAGAAAAATCAACAAGAAAATCAAGTTTATGAAGCGCAGCTTCTGCCTTGACCGCAGTGCAGCAAAACATTTTGAAAACAGATTAAATCAAATGTAATTCCGCAAACCAATGTCAAATGTCAGACTCAGTGAATTAAAAGTTGACACTCAAATTTCCATCGGCTGCCATCAGTTGAAAGCAGTAAAACATCGATTTTTCTTTTCTGTGATATCAGCTGACCAGGACAAATTCCCAAAGTCCATTTTCTTTGTCAATTCTCAACTTTTGAAAAGTGTCGAATGTCATTTAAATAGCTTCAATGATTTTGTATGCATATAAGATTTTCCTCTTAAAGTGCTTCATTATTTGTTTCCGTGATTTCGCTAACATTTAAAAATTGGCCCATAACTATTTTCCGTTGTTTGCTTTTAGTTTAAAAATCCAAAAGGAAACCGCATAATAAAAATTGAAAGACAAAGAGAATAGAAAAAAGCTAAAGCTTAGCACAGAACCAACAATTTTCTTACCTGAGGCTTAAATTTAACTTGCCTCTGAATTTTAATCTCTTTGGAACTCGGAACTCGTGGCTCGAGGCTTAAGGCTGTTTAAAAATACGACTCAACAAGAGGAACGCGGAAATGTATGTAGGAAAATAAAGCTTTGGCTGCAAATAACGAATTTCTCAGTCCATATTCTACTTCCAACCTCACAGCAACAGAATTTTGTTGGAAATTAGGTTCAACATTTAAAATAGAGTACGAAATATTAAAAGACAAAAAAGTTTTAAAATGTCTCTACTTCAAAAACGTTGAAAACTAAACCAAGTTTGATTTGTGAATACTGCGACACAAAATTCGGTAAACCATCTTTGCTTGAAATCCACCGAAAAGTTCACACGGGCGAACGGCCTTTCAGTTGTAATCTCTGTGATTATTCCTCAGCCACCAAAGCTGTTCTGCAACGTCACATTCGCTACCATCTTCTTGAGAAACCGTTCAAATGCCCAGAACTCGGATGCAATTACTCTGCTGCTTCAAAGGGAAACGTAGCACAACACCACAAAACAGTTCACCTCGGAGAAAAGCGGTTCGAGTGCCCGATTTCCGATTGTCTGTACAAAGCTGGACATAAAGGCCATTTGACTAGTCACATGACGACGCACGAAGAGAATCCGAAAAAACCGTTCAAATGCGAGTTTTGTCCATTCAAAACAAAAACAAACAGTGACCTCAAAAGTCACATGAGGAACATTCATTTGGAGGAGCGAAAGTTTAAATGCTCTCAAGAAGGATGCAAATTCAAAGCAAAAAGGAAAGGCAACTTTAATGTTCACCTTCAGACTCACGGAGAAAAGAGTTTGGTTTGTCCCCATCCAAATTGTGAGTACAAAACCAACAACAAAAAGTGTCTGAAAGCTCACACTAAAAGCCACAGCCCAGATTTTGAGAAGAAGCACAAATGCAGAATCTGCGACTACTCGAGTCACCATACCCATAATTTGACGGTGCACATGCGAACCCGCACGAAGGAAACGCCGTACAAATGCAAAATCCAAGGATGTCAATATCAAGCAAAAAATGCTTCTAATCTAAACCAGCATGTGAAAAGTATTCATGAGAAAAAACGTCAATTCTACTGTTCCTTCAATTTTTGAACTGTAGAAATGTTTGCTGCTCTAATTTTAACCTCCGTGGAGACGTAAAAACTTGGAAACGGTTCAACTGCGTTACCTTGGCTTTGCTTAGCTCCGGATTCTGAAAGCAAAACCAGAAGTTACCGAATAATCTCCAAAAGTACTAATGGCAGAATTTTAGATTTAATTTATTTGAAACTTTGCTCAGACCGTCTTTTTTTGAAGGAATTAAATTACAACCCAATGAATAAATTTGTTTGACGTTCGTTTGATGCTGAAAATTGTAGTTGTTTTTATTTCGTTTCCATTTCCTCATTTTCATGGTTTTATCCCGATATTTTTCTTGTCTTCAAACCAAGTTTTGTTCAGGCTATTTTGTATGTTTAATTTTATCTTGCACAATGACTTTGACTAGAACTTCACCCTTGTACATCTTGTTATTTATCCATAGTTTTTTGACGTTGGACATTTAAAATCAGGCAGACAATGTTTAAAGTTGGTGGGAAAAATCTGGGATTTTTAAGTGCTGATTCAACGCCGCTTGGAATTTTTTCAGTCAGAATACACATTAACAACTGAATTTGCATTGATTCCGTGGTCGTTAGTTACGAAAGCAATAGAAACACATTTTCTCATGGAGTAACTCATTTCAGTAACGTATGTATGCAGATCCGTATTTTGAAGTTTTTGAGGCGTCGTTTGTGGTAAAACTAAAATTTTCGTTTAACCTTTTTATGTCAAAGTTTTACACTCAATTACGATCATTTCATGTCATTGTCAAGATGGGTGACTGCATTTTTAAATCACCTGTAGAAAAATCAACACTGAATGGTTCTTTCATTTTTATCTCGATTTTTGACAATTTTCTTGACAACCGACACCGATCAAGTGTCCCATTTTATTGTTTTTTACCCACATCAGTGAAAATTTTACCGCCTGCATTTTACAAAATTATTACTTTATTTTTCCAGTTTCCGGAAGCATGTAAAAGAAATAAGGAAACGTTGAGAAACAGCTGAAACTAATCCCAGACTCAAAACCTTTACTACGTGCAGCAGAGTTTCGACTACTACTTGCAGCTCATACCTTTTCAAAAAGGCACACCTTTTGTACATAAAGATAAATCTGCTTGCTTTACCATTTTGTAGCTCCGTCGAGTATTAAAGCTGCATCTGGGCCACTGATGTCTTTGCTCAAGAAAGTTGCTCCCCGGATAACAATATTTATGTTAATTTCCCTATTCTTTGTAAATAATGAGTAAATACTTTGTTTTACATTTTAATGTACTTAAACAAATAAATTGAAATTTTTAGGGGACCTAATTTTGTTTTCTAGAATCTTTACGGAATTTAAAATTACAGTTTCTATTCAAATTTCAGTTCAAACAAACTTAAATAAAATGAAAAAGGTTTGAAATTAAACTCTTGCAAAAAATTTCATTACATTTTCCATGTGCGATGCTTTGTCATTTTTCTTCCTCATCAAAACGAATCCAAAATTATCTTTTGGGACTTCAGTCCAGTTTTAACACAGTAAAATTTAAGTCGGCGTTAAAGTCAAACGTTTAAGTTGAGTCAACTCGTGCCTTGTAAATCAAGATTTCCATTTGCAGCGTACGAACAACCGGAACCGGAGACTTGACATTTGAATGGAGGAATTTTGTCATGCACAGCACGCACATGCAAATTCAATTTACCAAATTCTTTTGCTTGATGTAGACAACCTTGGAGTTTGCATTTCTACGGCGTTTACTTCGTTTGGGTTCGCAAATGTTCCGTCAAATTACGCAAATAGTGGCACGAGCAGTCGCAGATTCTGCATTTAAATCTAAAAGACTCTGTGATTTTTCACATTTCCTTTTGTAAATCATCAAATAAACTGCGCTGTCAAATCTGATTAAAATGGATCAAATCTGCTAGAATTCTACGTATGAATTTGGAGTTTTTCAAGACACTTTCACCACATGCGTTAAGCAAAGCGTACTAATTTTTCCAACGGCGTTTAACTAAATATTTAGCAGCATGAGGAGAAAATGGCAAATGTTGTTCATTTTGAAAATTGCGTTAACATACCCGCTACCATCTACCGTTTTTGTTGGGAAATCTTTAAGTCTAAAATGGGTACTAGCGAAAATGTCATGTGTTACAAATGCAACGTCAACGGCTGTCGGTATCAAGCAAATTAATTGTCGAGCATAAAACGGTTGAGCTTTTGACTGTATTTGAATTTGATTTTATTTCCCTTGCTTTGATTCCTTAAAAGTGGTTTTTGTGTCAAGGAAGTGGAATACAAAGAGACTGCAAACAGCAAAGAATAATGTTCAAATTCAAGTCTCAGCTCAGACGGAAAAGCACTCGAGCGCCTGCAGCAAATTTTCATCGCATTCTCCAAAATCCATTATTTTTATTTTGCTCGAGGGCGTTTAAAAATAAACAAAGGAGAAAGGCTGAAAAAACTCAGACAGGGATTAAACTCGTTGTGTTTTTCCTTTTTCTGTCTTTTAACCAAAACTAAAACTTAAAGCCAAACCCAACATAAAACTTCAACGTGCAGGATTTTTCGTAGAGTCATTTTTAAAAACACTGACCTACATAATTTAAAATAGTGAAAAGTCAGACGAGTATAAATTATCCAGAAAAAAAGAGTAAAGAATCTGCGTCGACGTTTTGCAACTCTTTAAATGCTGCATTTGAGTTTTATTCACATTTAAAATGATTTCAAAAATTTGAATTTGAAACAACATCAAATTGAATATCATTTTCATGAATCGGACTCGACGTCTTGAAAATTGACAAGTGAATTTGGGAAAATTCATCTCAAAACAGCTAACATTTTTTATGTACTTTTTTTAGCTGCAGAAATCTTTTCTACTTGATTGTTTATCTCCATGGAGACGTAAAAGCTGTTGGAATTGTAAAATATCTTACAGTTAGCTTGACTTCGTTGGATCCTGCAAAAAAATGTTGTCTGCTGAGCAGTATTTATATTTATTTCATTTTCATCCCTGCATTCTTCATAAACGACGTGTGAATACTTTGTAATGTCTAAATGTAGTGCAATCTTGAAAATTTCTTTGCTTCAATTTGTTTTCCACTGGATTTCAAATAACTGCAAAGTTTGTGTGCGATTTTCGGCCATCAGACATCTGAGAGACGACCCACGGAATTTTCGTTAATTTTAAAGAGGTGATTGGACGACGCTTGAAATGTTCCGTGTCACTATGCTTATTCAATATTGAACTAGAGATGGAACCAGGTATAAAAGCAGGGACATTTTAGCAACCAAATTTGAAGAGAAATTTGTTTAAACTGTGCATTTTATTTTAGAAACTAGATTGAACATTGAGCATTTGAATTTCGCGTCGGCATGAAAATTGACATTGCGGTTGGACGTATTTTGGATTTGTAAAATATCTCGTTTATTTTTACATGGATTTCGATTTTGTTCTACAAGTTTTCATGGAATTTGGTATGATTCGTGAAATTACCAAGTGTGACTTAATATTTTACATTGAAGATGGTGAATTTCGAATGTTTGAAATTAAGTTTACATTCGGAAAAATAATTCGGTGGAAAAACTTTGTCTTATCCCTTTTCTCTTTCGTGGTTCAAAAATCCCGTGAGATGTTAGCAGCTGAAAAGATCCACTGACTCGGAATTTTTCCTAGCTGCGGCTTAACTTTAAGTTGACGTTGAGTTTTAATTCCCAGGAAGGTTGAGGCTCGAGGCTCAAGACAGTCTAAGAATGTTGTGAAACAAGAGAAAGGACCAGGAAACTCCAAAAAAGGGCACTTCTTCTCTCTCTGTCGTTCTCATGCAAAGACAAGACGAAAACAACTTGATGGAGCTGCACACACGGAAATCCAAGTTCAACATTGTCCAATCTCAGTAACACGAATCATTAGAATAATTACTGTTCATGAAATAAAATTTTGTGGATTTGAAAGCAGAACCGAAGAACAAAGCACAAATTTCCTTTAAAATGTATCCAGATCGCCGGACGGTGACAACAAAATCAAATCACGTTTCTGAATATTGTGACAAAGAATTATCAAAACCGTCTGATCTCGTGCGGCATCGTTTAGTTCACACAGGCGAACGACCTTTCAGTTGTAATTTCTGTGAATATTCTGCAAGGACACAATCCACACTCACAGTTCACATTCGCACTCATCTGCAAGAAAAACCGTTCAAATGTACAGAACCCGGATGCCACTTCTCTTCTTCTACCAAGGCAAAAGTGACAACACACCACAAAATAGTTCATCTCGGAGAAAAAAGGTCCGAGTGTCCAATTTCAGATTGTCTGTACAAAAGCGGACTAAAAGCTAATTTGACTGTACACATTAAGACTCACGAGGAAAATCCAGAGAAGCCGTTTAAATGCGAGTTGTGCCCGTTCAAAACAAAAGTTAAAGGAAATGTCAAAAGACACGTGAAACTTGTGCATTCGGAGGAGCGAAATTTCAAATGTCCAGTGGAAGGCTGTGAATACGCGGGGAAAACGAAAATGCATTTAAAAAGACACATCGAGTCTCACAATCCAAAAATCCTTTATTGTCCGCATCCAAATTGTGATTACAAAACCAATCTAAAATTAGGACTGAAAAATCACATGAAAATCCACAGCCCGGACTCAGAAAAGAAGTACAAATGCAGAATCTGCGACTACTCGAGTCACCACGTGAATAGTTTGACAGTGCACATGCGGATCCACACGAAGGAAACGCCCTACAAATGCAAAATCCACGGATGTCTGTACCAAACAACAGAATCTGGTAAAATAAGTCGGCATGTGAAAACTGTCCATGAGAAAATTCGACGGTTCAAATGTCCATTCTCCGATTCCGATTCGGTTTGTTCTTATGCTGCCGCTCAGAAAGCGGATTTGAAACGTCACCAAATCAGACACCATTCTAAGGAATCAGACTCAACGCTTTGAAAGTTGACTAATTATATCCCTAAGAAGACTCAGAGGCGTTGAAGTTTGTAAACTTTTACGTCTTAGCTCCACATCTCCGGATTCTGAGATCAAAACATAATGTTTATTGTTCTGGATTCTGAAAGTGTATATCAGTTTTATCACTCGTTATGAATAATGTGTTAATATTTTGTAATATTTGTAAATGTACTGCAGCTCTGAAACGGCATGCAGGTGGGCTTTTTCTACTCTTTGTCAAATTTCAGTTCATATTCAAGTAAATCGTCTGGTATTTAAATTACAGTCTGAAATAAATGAATGAGTTTTCATCCTTTTGATGTTGACAGTCACAATGGTTTTTATGTCTTGTCAATTCCTTCATTCTTTGTGGGTGTATCACAATTTTTTGTGTATCTTAAATTCAAATTTGGTTGAGTGTCTAATTCTTTTGTGGTTGTATACAAAGGTCTATTTTCTATTACAATTTGTGTTCACCTTATGAACAATCATAACTGGCTGTCCAACTGTTAATTACGGGGTTACCTAATACCCAATCACAAAAATCACAATCACAGCCAATCACAATCACCAAACCAATTACAAACCAATCACAAACCAATCACAATCAATCACAATTTTTTAAATTTTTATGAAAACCAATCACAGACCAATCACAAACCAATCACGTCAGT
>JAQGBH010003738.1:0-18909 GCA_034698265.1 Sminthurinus aureus
ATGGTTATCATATCAAAAATTCATTTCTAGACATCGATTGTGTCGTCTGCATGATTGCTCTTGTAATGGCTGATATAATGAAAATGAAACAAAAACGACGCGAACTCTTTATATGTATTCTTTGGATGACGTAAAAATTTCAACCTGTTTTATCAATACGAAAGAAAAACTACATATATAATATAATATTTTACCTCTTGTAGAATGATCTAAGGCGAGACAACCAATTTGAAGAAATAGAACGACCAAATATCTTTTGAGAAAAGTCATTTTTGCTCCTTTTGTTCGTGGACTAGGTCGTTGGTGAAAATAATACTCATAGCACGATGGTTTGCGTCCCATCGTAAAAAATCAAACGCTACATAAAAAATGTGCTTTTCAGACTTTTGAACAACTACTTCTATAATGATGATGATACTTTTGGTTGTAGTTACAATTGGAGTGTTCAATTTGTTTTGTTTCTTTCACTATTTAATCCAATAATTGTAGTAGGCAGAGTATAGTTGCTGTATTAATGATGATGATATTTGGATGATGATTTGGATGACAACAATGAAGATTTGTTTTCCTCTTGTACAGCTGATCCATAAATGTAATGATCATGAAATTATTTTATTTTATTAATTTTTTTAAAGAATATATATATATATATATTCACTTTCCCAAGCAAAACCCCTCTCGGCTGTTCTTTTTCCTCTTTATAATAATTTTACACACATGTAAAAACAATAACAACTGACACTTTAGTGAAGTTGTAGAACATAACACAACAATATAGAATACCTATCTTTTCGTAGGTAAATTGATTAACACGGAATAGATGATAGATTACTTTAATATATATGTATGAATGTGTGTGTGTGACTTTTCGCAATAATAATATATTAAGTGTTGTACACACGTTTAATAATCACAACAATGATAAAAATAAACAAATAATGGATATATATGTATATAAGTAAATAACAAAACAAAACACTTCTTGTAGAATAGAGAATATAATAATATTTTGTACACAGAGGAGAAATAATAATGTTATAGAATTGTGTGTACTTGTGTGATATTTTAGTAGATTAGAACAATATAATGATGATGACTGTTGAAATATTTTGATCAAGTAGAGTTCAACTATTTTTTATTTTTTTTGGTATTCAAGTAATTAGTACAAAGTACAATAAATAAAAAGATCTTTGATTTTTAAAATTTCAAAAACAAAATTACGAAAAGTAGTAGTAATAGTATCAAATATCAAGTCAATTCATAAAATGTGTAAGAAACAATAATAATTGCAATTAATTTCTTGTTAAATATCTTATAAACTAGTATAATATATTTTTTATACGTATCCTGTGTAGTAAGTTGTATTTACTATATTAAATTCACTCTAAATGTAAGTACGTGCTCAAAAATGTTCAAAACACAAACTAAATCTCTTTAGTTTCCTTCACACACAGCACACAGCTGCTAAATATACTGTATACTAGTATATGTAGTAGCCCTTTAGCGCCGATAAGTGGATACCAACATAACTAGCAAAATACGACCTCATACACGTTCCCAGGTTGCATGGGAACATCAACCAGCTCGACCAAGTCGTCATACATAATATTTTGAAAATATTACCCAAATATTAGAATTTGAAATTTGTTTGAACTGTAAAATCGCAAGTGTGGCGTGGTATCACATTTTGGTGAAAATGTTTCAACTTTTTACTATTATTACCGAGAGATTCATTCACATTGGTGACGACTCGTATCTCGTATCTTGTATCATGTGTCTTGTGTCTTACATCGCATTGTCATGATGATGATGATTTTTGCGATGAAATTCACATGTGTGCAATGTCACAGGAAAGATGAGTCTATCGACGCTCAAAAGATAAAGATGTTTCTCTAGATAAAAACTCGGAAAGAAATTACTTTGAACACCAAGGACATTTCTATGTTATGCAACGTGAATGTAGATTCAAAACTGTGTACTATCTACTATCTACAATGAAATATTCCAAGGTAGATCGATGATAAACGGAGAGGAGGGGAGAAAAGATATAAAATGGACAAGAGGATTTAAATGTGCCAAAAACAGAGACGACAAAGGTCGAAGTTGGTGGAAGAAAGTCTGAATTTCGAATCCATGTATGAAAACTGAAAACACTTGAAGTTTCTTTGAGGTTAAGAAAATATTGAATGGAATGTCAAATACCAAATATCAGCTTTCAAAGAGAATTTTTGAATCGAAAGTCGACAATCCACATCCGTTTGAATTTCTGGAGTCATTGGACCATTAAAAACTAGGAAATTCCCGTTAGATCTCTTTTATCTCCCTTTATTCCTTTGGTGAAAGACTGCTATAAAATATAATACATCTTGTTAGTATTAAATGCTAAATGGTAAATGGTTTAATATCCATAATATAAGATGTCAAATGTCAAGTGTACATACAACTTTGACCGTGTATCGTGACGTGATTGGGATAAAAGCTGTTAGGACAAAATTTCTGTACTTTAAAGTCCTTTATCCAAATAGATAAAATTCGGACTTCAAATTAGCACCAAGACAAAAGGTTCTTTCCTACGTTACCAAAATCAAAATCAACGAATGGCTGATTGACGGAGTAAAGAGATTTCCATTCCAAACATTAGTAGCAGTTGACAATAAGTGGAAAATTGCTAGAGTAAAAATATTGGACATTTTTTAATTTTTAACTATTCTTCCAGGTGCAATATAATTTTTGTCTTCTTTTTTTGGTGCCATATCTCACATTTTAAAGGTGCATTTTCCAACATTAATATTATTATGCCGTACTTTTCATTTCATCTCTCTTCTAGACTTCTAGATTTCTAGATTTCTAGATTTTTCGTTTTTTATTAGACGTGAATCTTCTTTATGTGTGTAAAATTATGCAGAGAAGACAGCGGAAAGAAAGCAAACAAAAATGAAATGAGAGGACACCAAAAATGAAAAAGGAAATACCAAAAGCTTCTAATTTAAAAACTTTCACGACTCTCTACTCTCCACTATCATCAAAGTTACCCATTCAATTTTGATCGTATTTTTCAAACAAATGAAAAAGAATGAAAAGAATAAGAAAAGAAAAAGGTGGAGACGACAAGAAATTCAAGAGAGAAATCCTGGAACAGGGAATATGTACAAAGTACAATGTACAATGCACATATGTTGGAAAGGAACACAAAAAAACTTTAAAAAAAGAAAAAGCGAGGAAAAGAGACGAAAGTCTTGATTTCCACTTTCCACTCAAGTTTTTACTCACGAGTGCTTGACTGTCTCTTATATTTTGAAAACTCCAGACTCCAGACTCCAAACTGGAGATTCTACACTCTACACGCTAGACTTGTCTACTTTCGTCTCCACACTTTTTGTCCGTGTAATGTGCAATGAATGTAAGTATTCAAATTTCATTCATTAAACTAAAAGCATGTAGAATGTAGAGCGTAGATTGTAGAGTGTGGAGTGTAGAGCGTAGGGTGAGGATGTGTTCCATATTATTACATTTCTCAGACGTGGAAGTTGCACATGATTAAATTCTTCCAAAAAAAAGGAACAAAAATTAATTTTTCGCTTTCCATCTTCAGCGTCTAATGTTTAGTGTATAATTTCTAATGTCTACTCTATTCATCAGTAGCACTCATCTGGTTTGCAATTATTATTAGGATACTCCTTGGCTATCTTTGTATTTGTATTTTCTGTACAATGAGACAGGACCAAAAGAAAAGAAAAGAACGAAAGAATGAGGTCAATGCAATGGTCCACTTTAAAATGTAAAACGTAACATGATATCTTTTCCATTGCATTCCCTTTTAATTAATATTTAATGAAATTCTTACCTATTTCTTTGTAGTGTAACGTCATTTTTATTACTAATCATAATTTTCATGTACATTAAGCAATTTGCTGGATTTAAGCTTGTATAAATCCATTCAATGCAATTGCAGATTCTAGATTCTAGATTCCAGATTCCGGAGCCTTTGGAATAAACTAGATTTTTTTTACCTAGATGGATTTGAGTTTAGAATTTAGACTTTAGAATTCTTAGATTTACCATGATGAAGAATTTTAATTCCATTGGAAAGAACAAACAGCTTTCGGCTAAGCAAATCCTAACACTAGACACTAGACACTAGATATTAGACATAAGATATGAGATATGAGATAAAATCTGTGAAAGACTAGTGTGTTTATACAACAAGATAATAAAACTGCTCATGGTTTCAGTTTGTATCCTACCATTGTCCATTGTGATTGTGATTGAGAAGAGGAGAATGGAGAAAGGAACGAAAACCAGAGGAGAAAACAGTTTTTTTTCTTCTTCTTCAGAATTATACAATATATTATGAGTTTTTGTGTACAATATGGAACATGGATAATGGATAATACGGATAATAAATGTACATGTATGTATTATGCATGTTTAGAATGTTTAGAAAACGAGGAGTCAGTTTTTACCATCAGCTCATTTACCAGAAGATTGAGATAGGGAACAAATAGTAGAGGATAGAGCTCCTAGCTTCACAAAAACCTTTACTATTGCCGTGCCAAGTAAATTCTAGGTTCTAGGCGCCTTCCTCGGATTCGGATTAGCTTACTCACTTGGCAATGGGCGATTTATAAAATTTGTATATTTTCTTGGATGCTCATAAAGATGTAGCTATAAGATGCAAATAATATCTTGTGTATCAACCTCAGGCTTGGTGGTACATTTTTTGTATCCATCTATGTGCAATGCGCATTGTACAATGTACATTGTACAATATACAACACACACACATTCATATGCTTATCCGTATCTACTTTGAAACTTTGAAGCATGAACATTGCACATCTACTTACACCACAAAAGAATCAGATAAAAAATAGAAACCTATAAAAAGTCCACAATGTCATTTACTTTTACAGTATACTTTTAAAAGTGGAGTATATAAAGTACAAACTTCCTCCTGATTCCAAATTCCATAAACAATTAATTCTTTTTCAATTAAGTGCCATTGATTATCTTTTATATATATATTGTTGTGGCACGCGGTATTATATTTTTGTTTTGCTCTACTCTTTCAACTTTTAAACAAGAATGCGAGTCAGCTCGTGAAATTCCAGCCAATCAATCGGATCGGATTTTAGTAAACGTTTCTTTTGTACTTTTTTTTTCATTATTATTTTAAGCCTGCTTTGAAATTCGAAACGGTTCAAAATTCAAAATATACACACTACGCAGAAAATCCACTGAAGAGGAATAAAAAATGTAAAAATAATTGTAGGAGAAAAAAGAAACCTGTTCTATTTCTAAATTTAATGTTCTCTAAAAACTATGGAATATGGAATATGGAAATATGGAGCTTGTAGTCTGTTGACTAGACTGTAGAAATTTGGTGTTTTGGTATAATAACGAAATCGATCGGTGCTTATAAACGTCCTAAAATTGTGAAATAATAATACCAAGGGCTTTTTACCATCATTTTAGAAAATTTCTCTATAGGTTCCTCTGGCTTGTTTTGCCAACACAACATTAAGTATTTTGAAACAAAAAAAGAGGAGCAGAATATAAGTGGTTCGTGTGTACAATGTACAATGTACAGTGTACAGTCAAGGTTATCAAGTCACAGGTCGTCGTACGACTGACTTAGTATTACTACTATCATCATTATTATTATTATCCTACAAATGTCCACAAGAGACAAAGGACAAAGGAAATCAATAAGTTGGATGTTACACAGAACACAGAGCTACTGACCAGCGAGGGTCTCCATTTCATTTTCCTTGTACTTATAAATGTGTCGTACGTCATATACACTGTTTTCCTTGTCATGTAAGTTCCTGGTAAGGAAAATTTGAGTAAAACAGGACATTCTTGCTGTTGGTTGGGTCTACGGAAATATAGAATGTAGAATGTAGAATGCTTTTGTAAATTGTGAAATGTGTAATGCTCTAATATCTACATTCTACATTGTACATGTAAATAGTTGTATTCTCCAAAGACTTTAGCAGTACATTGTACATTGTACATTTTTGTTGACGGATGGGCAGACTTGTGGTTGGGTTTCCTGAATTTTTTTTATATTTGACGTACAATATTACGTGTGGGCAGGCCTGCCTTACTATTTACTATTTACTGTTTACAGATACTTTGAACTTTGAATTCAGATACAAATACAAATCAAATATTCAAATAGCTGTCTTCACTTTAAATTGTAAGTATGGAGCATAGAGCATGGAACATGGGCAAAACGTTGGTTGTGTATAATATAAAATATAAAATATACATATGCAATTCTACAGTGTATTGAAATGTAGAATTGTAGAGTTGTAAAAAAGGCGCGTGATTAATTTAATACATTATGTATAATAATATATTGCCTTCATTTTTCCTTCATTCATCCGATGTAAAAGGGGAAAGGGAAACGCTGGTGATATCTTTGCTCCACATCGCACATACGAGAATATTATTACCATCATTTTTTTTTAAATTTAAAAGATACATGCGTATTTTGAAAGGACATGTTGAAATGTAGTTCAAAGGTCTGATAGTCTCTCATTTCTCTATATATTTACTATTTACTTTTACTTCTTGACTATTTGACTATTGAAAGAGTCATCACTAGTCACGAGTCACGAGTACAAAAAGAGTAGGAAAATAAATAGAAACTAGAAATCTAAATCCAAATCCCAACTAGTGATGAAATTCCGAATCCAAATCCGAATAAATAAATGAGTATGCGAAATGCGTATTTATTATTTGTATGTGTATTTGAACTGTTGGCAGTTGGCAGCGTGAGGAAATTGACTGAAATAAATGAAGAGGATTTGATAAATGATTATGCGTCTATATTCTATATCAAATTCAGATGCCCACAAAGTATTAGACATTCTATGATCTAATCACCCGTATCTATCCATCCATCTCTCTCTCTCTATCTATTTATCTGTCTATCGTTTTCCTTTTCCTTTTCTTTCGTTCTAAACCTAAAAATACAAATCGATGAGATCAACTTGTACATTGTACGTATACAGTACAGTACATTACATTTTCATTTCAGCATGAGTTGGAGAAATGGAGACATCGTTTTAATCTACACATATATGCAGAGACAGTAACGAGTCATGTCAGCTCAAATATCTAGAAAATTGGGTGGCTTGACAGTCGACAGTATGTAGACAGTGGAAATTCGAAAGTCAAATCCACATGGAAATACTTAATAATCACAACTCATTTTGTACATTGTACATATGGTATAAATGGCGTACTTGCTTGATGATATACCTCAGCTATAAACATTACACATGCTGCCCTGAATATATTTACTATTTACTGATGAAGATTCTACATACACAGTGTAGAGTGTAGATATAGTAGAGTGTAGATATAGTGGATAGCAGATAATATGTAACAAATAACGAGCAACGAGAATCGAGAAAAATACATACATGTGCTATAGATTATAGATACATGTAGAAAATAATGTCATCACTTTGAAGGAAAATATGTGATCTGTACGCTCCTCTTTGCTCTTTGCTCTACAATCTACAAGTGTAAAAATACTGCAGATATGTAACATGTATACTGTTGAGTAATATTATGTAGTAGGATGTGTGATTCGTTTCTTTTCCATTTTGGAGTACGGTTACGGTTTACGGTTTACGGTACTCTACATTCTACATGTCTACATAGTACGTATACGGATATGTGTGTATTTACTATTACGATATGGCAAACATGTCTGACGACAACAAGAACGACAACGACAACGATAACTAAAACGACAACGATGATGATGATGATGGTGTGTTCGTGAATAAATGAGAAGGTTTGATTTCTCTGTGACGCATAAAATCGACAGTCTAAGACCTGGAGCATGTCACTGCATTCATAACATAATCTATGTAAACACATAATATATTATTATACATTACAGCATTACAGTATATCTACATTTCCTATATCCTATACTTTATATATCCACGATTCCCGATCCCCGATCCACGCCCAAGAAATTTCTGTCCTCAAATTCAACGAGGCAAATTTTTGGCTTGTGGAAATACGAATACGAATAGTACATGGAGTAATATATAATATTATTATTATTATTACTAGTATATGAGTCTAGAGTCTAGAGACTAGTGTGTTAACACTGTAGGATGTTGATAGAAGATAGTTATTTGTTATTGGTTATCCGTATGTGATAAAGAGGAAGAAAACTATCACCAAAATGTATAATCCATATCTTAGTGCACCATTACATGGAATTTGGAATGTGAACATATCTTGAGAGCACATTATTACCATTTGCATTAGGATTTTATACGTTCCAAATAACAAATAACTACAAATGATAAATGCTTATGCAATACGTTACAAAGCCCAAAAAGCCAAAAAACTAGCCAACTTACGATATTCTATACTGTGTAACGACGACTAACCGGAATAGACATTACACTGTATTAACAGTTCTCTGCATAATACATAATACAAACATGAAACGGTCATGCACATTTGTAGCCTCGTGTCTCGTGTCATGATGATATCATACGGCTTTCACTCGTAGCTCACTTTACATATAGAGAGTAGAGTGTAGCGAGTGGAGAGAGGCGACTTTTCGAACTGTTCGTGTATTTGTATGTGAGTGTATGCCTTTTTCCTCTTTTATGCAGGAAGCTCTGTAAAGTTCCTGTTTGCAAAACTTGTGTTGTTTATCTACGTTCGTATCTTTGTATCTTTTATGGTATTTGGAATTTGGAATTCGGGTATTTGGATATTTTGAATAATAAAGCTACAAGAGTAACTGTGTACTGTCTATGGATTTGAAATTTGCAAGTAAATTCTTCTGTTCCTTTACCATTTTTCATGGCCAGCTCAAATGTATATGCGATATGCGGAATGTATATGTTGCGTGTATATTTTTTCTGGTATCATTTCAATGTTCAATGTTCAATACATCAGTCACAGTTCAGCTTCTTTTTCGTTCAAGTAAATTTGATTTTATAGCTTAGAGCAAACGAAAAATACTACATTTGCAATTTCCTCATTAAAAATTATACAAAGTCAAAAGTCATTTGCACATACAAACCATAACATGACAAAAACATCATCACAACCGAGTTTCTCAAATTTCACCCAGTTTCACTCAAAACTAAAAACAGGTTTGTTTAAGTAAACTGTTGAGTGTTGAGTTGTAATTTTATATAGTCCTGTTCACTGTTCATCCTGATATTCCTCATGACATCGTCCCGACTTTGGACGTCTATTTATGCGATATGGGTAATGAATGACATGATTCAAAAACATTCTGACAGTCTGTATACAAACGGACTGTTTCTCTTTCTGCTTCTGGTTCCTCTCAAATGTGTAGCCAGCTTCTCAAGTTTATTACCCTTGTTTTTCTTCACTTGACTTTTTCTTGGCTTGGTTTAGTTTGGTTTGGTTTGGCTTGACTGGTGGCTAATTTCTTTCTCCGATACTCAATACCCACTACACAAACATACGCACATGATCAACGATGTGTGTATCTTTCTCGCTCCCCATGCGGTACCTAAAAGTATGTTTCAAACCAAGTTTTGGTTTTGTTTTTGCTCCGTCTTCTCCCTTCAATATTAAAATATTTAGAGAAAGATCCACTGTGCTCTGTGTATGGTTTAGCGTACACCATACACCGTACAATGTAGACTGTCATGTCAGGTGTATTTTAATTTTACAAACTCTTATGATCATGTGTCCTTGAGACTTGAGAAAAAGAAACAGAAAAATAAAAAATTCTTCACTCTGGTATAGTTTGGCATAGTTTACTTTCAGGAGAGAAGAAAAATTATATCTTTTCTTTTTCCTTTTCTGCCACTAGCAGAAACGGAGCAGGATCACGTTGAATAAAAACCGGAATGCTATTTTAAAAATTCGAATCTTGCTGGAATTTATCTAAATTCTAAGTTGAAGACAAACGAGACTTGAGTTGTAAATTTTTAATCCCAATTAATCCATTGACTACGTTTTCCCCATGAGTTGGTAGCGTATTATTACTTTTTTTGGTATGGATTGAAAACAGATAGGTCCAATCTCCAGTGTCTAGTTTCCAGCCTGTAGTATCCAGTATCCAGTGCTAGTTTACTTTCATGTTTTCCTCCCAAGAGAAAAGCAGCAAGAAAAAGTCTCACTGTCTTAATCTTGGACGTAAAAATACAGTAGAGCGTAGAACATAGAGAACGGATGCCGAAGCCGATGCCGATGCGTATGTATTATTAATATGGGCTGTTGTTCCCGTTGTGATTAAGACAGAAGATAGAAAAAAGAAGGGAGAAAGAAATAAGAAAGAGCCAACTTTCCGAATCCAAAATTCCGAATCTGCACTCCACAGCACTTTCTTCCTCCGTAACTTTGTAATGAGGAGGAACACATTCAGAATCTAGAATCCAGAATCCAGGAGAAGGAAAAAGTAAGCAAACAGCAAACAGCAGACAAAACAGGGAAAGATAGAGATGAGGGTAATTTACAATTACGACTATAGGGCACGGAAGAATAAGAATAAAGAGAGAGAGAGAGAAGGGGAGAAAGAAAAAAACAGATGAAGATGAGACCGTGAGTAGCGTTAAAGATGTAATGATTACACAAAGCTCTTTGTCCAACTACCAACTACATACAAATATATGTAATACGAATGCGAATATGTTTAACTGTAAGCAGTAAGCAGGAACTCCTCTTACACAAAATTAGAGTGATTGACTAAGAATGTGTAATCTCACCTATATTCTACATTACATGTACACTTTTGAACCAAAAAATCCATGCTTCACCTACATATCATTCCAAACAGGTCTACAGTCTACAGCTCTTTACGTGATAAAGTAAAAGAACCATTTCAATGTTAGCAAACCCCTCGTCTTCGACTTGTCTTTAAACTCGTCGCTATCTCCGTCTCTTTCGCCGCCCTAGTCCTAGTTGAGAGCTGAGTTGAGTTGATAGAGTAACGTAGATTAGATGTTGCATCTTTGAGGAAAACAGCTGAAACAAATTGTTTATACTTTATCTTTATACTTTAAAAGTTTAATGATATTATACAAAAAAAAGTTTGTGAAATCCAAATCCAAAATAAAAAGTATCAAAACTACTAGTAAACTGCGATGTTGCGATGTGGTAAACTAGGAACGAGGTGATGTTATAATATTAGAGAAAATAGGTAATGGGAGAAGATCATGTCCAAACAGATCTCGATTCTCGATGCTGGTATGAATGTCGAATCAGGCACAATTTCTAATACAATCGGATTTACATGTGTTAGTGGGAAACAAAAAACAACAGGAGCAAAACAGGAAAGTCCTCCAAAACATATGTCTCGTATCTTGTACCTTGTACATTTTAGTTGTCATGTATTTGGAAAGTAAAATGAGGATAACAACGACTCCAATTCGTTTATGGTTAAAATTGAGCAAATTAATTGGTTTATATCACACGGAGATACACAGAGATTAGACACACATGGACGTACAATGTATAACGTGTAGGATGAGGATGATCCAATTTTTGTACATAGAGTATAGAGTACATACTATACCTATATGCTTCATATTCCACTTCTATGTCCATGTCCACAGTATAAAAAGAGAAAGTCGAGTACAAGACACAGGCCTCAAGACAAGTACAAAAAAAACTAACATGTGAGACATTTTGTGTCCAATGTCCAATGTACAATTATTACTTTTTCTTCCAACTGTGATAATATACGATATACGATGTCGCAGTGGATAATGTAAAACACATACAGTTTTATTCTGTGCCTGCACTTTAGACGAAAAGAAATACAAAGTTTTTTTTACTTTAGAGAGACTTGAAGACTGTTGTGGAAAAGAAGAAGATTAAGATTGAATAAGTATCCTTGTACATTGAACATTGGACGTTGTATATTGTACTTGTACAGATAAGAATGTAAAAAGTGAAAAGTTGTGTAATATAAACATTTGTTGCCTTGCCTTGTTCTGATTCCCATTCTGATTCTGATGTTAATGTGTACAGTGTATATTGTATATTGTATACTGGAGAGTGGAGAGGCGAGGGCGATTCACTTGTGTGGTGCATGTAACAGATTGTACATTGTACACACCAAGTTTACAGTACTCATCAGTCAGCTTGCTGTCAGTCTCATTTGTCGTTAAGTAAATGAGTATAAACAGTAATTGTTACAAGCCATAAAAGTTAACCAAAGTGGAAATAAGTAGTTTCAGTTACAGTCTAAAACTTTATCAACTGGAGATTTATTTTATTTATTCTTCTTCTTTCTTTTCATTCATTTCATTATTTTCTCTTTGGATGCCTTTGATCATTTGTTCAATCTGTCTCGAGTCTCGAATCTCGAGTTTCGAGTTTTGTATCTTGTGCTTTATATTTGATTCTTGGTTGTTTCTCCTTTCTTTAGTTTATTTAGTTTGGCTAAGACAGTACGTATTTATTATCAGCTATCAGCTCCTACTTTTTTAAACAGCGGAACAGAGTGGAGGAGATGAGCCTTTCTCCTTTCTCCTTTCTCAACTGATAAACTACTTGTACTGCAACGGAGAGCTAAAGATAAAATAAGGAAAAACCCAAAGTTCTCAAAGTTCTAAACCTTTGACCATTCGCCTGACTTAGTTGTTCGTAAATCTCTCTGGAATCTGGAATCTAGAATCTAGAATCTGGACATGTAGTTTGCAATCTGTGTACACTTTACAATGTACAATCGTTTAATTTTCACGGAGATTTATACAGTGTACAGAATATATAAATCGATGGCAGATGTCTGTAAAATGTTATGTAATTTCCAATTCTAAATTACAATTCCTTTTTACACATACATGTACACTTTCTGCATTCTTCTCCTCACGAATGAAACAGTGAGATTTATCCGGAGCATAAAAATACTAACCACTTAAAATGAAAGTTTGACCAAGGTTTTTTCATCTTTTGGACTTTCAAGTCATTACTATAGTATCAGTATGAGTAGCAGTAGTATCACTCTTACCAACATTATCATGATTATTATTATTGCTGTTTCTCTGTAGCATTCTTTTTGCATTAGTCATGCACATTTTCATTCCACCATATTTGTAATATCTGCCGCCGTTTTTATTCCGTCATAAGCATAATCGTAAATAAAAACTATCCACTTCCTTCTCATTCTCTATTTTCTCTCTTCTCCTTTCTCCTTTCTTTTTCTTCCACTCTTTTCTTTGGAATCAACCAGAGTCCAAATTTCATTCCTTATACGTTATACACATTTACTAAAAAGTACAAACTATACATTGTACACTATATTATGCATTTCTCTTCGCTCTTGTCCTACATGTTTATAAAGAACCCTGAAGTTCATAAGTAGGAGTTTTACTTTGTAAACTATAGTGAAATACTGTTTCTCTTTTCTTTCTCTTGTATAATGTATAATTCAGCTGCCCATTACCCATTACCCATTACCCATTACACATTACGCAGTGAAGGAAGGAGTCGGGTAGGGAATAGAAATTGACTCATTATTGAAAAATGTTCATCCATTCAAAGTCAGCGTAATTGTCTCCTTTCTCCTCCTCTTCAATTGTGCATTTGTATAACGTACATACATACAAATGGATAGTTAGTATTGAGAATTGAGAATCATATGGACTTGATACGTGGATCGAAATGCAAAAGAGGTTGAACAAGAAATACTTTTTTTCACAAATGACATTAGATATCATCCAGAATCTAGAATCTAGAATCTAGATGAATCGGATTGAAACAAGAGAGATGAATGGACAAAAAACGATGCAGGGAAATTTTAAAGCTTTTCCTCCATTTTTTGTAGCAAGTCTAGAATCTAGAATCTAGAATCTAGAGTCTAGAGTCCAGCAAATTTAAAAAAATAGCAACATGTTTTCTGCTTCATAAAAAATAAATAATGACTACAAGCGGGCTTAAAAACCCTCATCATGTCAATGCAGATGAATAAAATTGGAGTAGATACAGATAAACCCATGAACTTAGGAATTATTATTTTTTTAGCTAATAGTAAATCAGACATATTTTCCACATGTGTTGATCAAGTGTGAATGATGAATGTTGAATGTGCAAGAATCAAGAAGTAAATATTAAATGTGATCCATACATGCGTTTGTATATGATTAAAAATTAAGAGCCTCTCCTTTTGATTTCCCCGTTCGATTCAATATTCAATAGCACTTTATCTTCCCAGTATTCTTGATTCTTGAGTGAACTCTAGAAAATAAATTTAATTTTGAAATTTTGACCTTCCTGTTACTTGTTAGTTGATTGATAGTCAAAGTGGATCAACTGGGAACTGTAAACGGTGAACTGTGGAAACGTGAAAATGAGGAAATGAGGAAATGAAGAGCCCACCCAATCCAAGCCAACAATCAACATTAGCTGATTTTAGCCTCTCTAGAGAAGAAACCAAAGAGAGGGAGAGATTAGCGTATTGTTAGAGTTGAGTTGTATGCTCACTGCTCACAAGTCCAAGATCCAAGAACAGTGCATCACGGCGTGTTTAATACGATTAATTTGAAAGTTGAAAGTAGCGTTTAATTTTGCCATGCTCCATGCAATAGGATTAAGCCAATTAGCTCATATTGGCCAGAGAAGCGGAAGAGAAGAAAACCGAGAACAGAGAGACTGCCTAGTGCCTACGGATGCATAAGAGGATAAAGGTCTATGGTCTTTGGTCTACGGTATGTGGAATATGTATGAATTATGGATATTTTCCATCAGAATACTCATATTTGAGTTTTGAGTTTTGAGCTTTGAGCTTTGAGTATTCAAACAAAGTACCAATGTTTGATATTGTCGCTGGCACTGGAGTTGGAGCTGGGATAAGATGAAGAGTCATCCGATTGTCCTCGGGATGATGTTCAACTTTTGAATTTCCATATCGTCATATTTCATATCATTGCGATATATTTATATGTCTTTGTGAGTGTATTTGTGCATGCATAAAGTATACAGGAAACCCAATGGCCTACGGCCTACGATGAATTTACATATGCCACATGCACAAGAGTCCTATACTCTTTTCACCTATTGTTTTCGCGCGTGTAATTTAGGTAAATGGGAAAGTGTACGACATGCAGCCACTCCGCACATTCATGAACGCTGAACAGTGACTACAGACAAACAAACAAACAAAAAACAAACAAGCAAACAAATAAATAGGAAAATCATCATTCAGAACTCAGAACCTTTACCAATATTTTCTCTCTACTTGTTTTCCCCCTTTGTACTTTGTTTGAACAACTACTAGGACTACTACGTAATATTTAGGATGTAGGACGGATTGGACTATTTTTAGCTCCAAAACTTGTGATGAAAATTACACTTTGACTCAACCAAATCGATGAATTTCAAAACTCAAAACCGATTACGAGGAGTCTCCAAAGTCAGTTTCTCCAAATGTAAACAGCCCACAGCTTTTGTGGGCAAAGAGTCTGGATTCATCAGTTTGCAGAATAAAGTACAATGTATTATATGATACCGTCCGTTATTTGAATATCACATTTATGGTTTATGCTGTAATTTTATACCGGAAGCGCCGAGTTGTATTTTAACCAATTTTACACATAGTGGTTCTGATATTCAAAATTCTACATTCAAAATGGATCATGAATAAAAACTCATTAAGTTTGATGTTTGATTGGAAAGTTTGCATTTTGTGATCGGAATAGTTTCATTAAAATTGTAGTCCTTGAGACTTGTACTCTAAAGTGTAGAGTGTAGAGCCTACACAATGGAAAATTGACAATGGACAAATTAGTTATCAGAATTTTCAATGATGCTCCAATGATTAAAAGCCTGTTAATTTTCACCCCACGTGTAATTTTCAAGTTCCACTTGTATAATAATTACACAAATAACGTGACAAATGTGGAGGCGATAGGTGATGAAGAGGTCTAAAAATTGGATTTGGATCTGGATCTGGATCAGACAAAAGAGGTTTTATTAGTAAGAGGAACAACAATTTTGATTGAAACAGTTTTGATCTCTTTCCTTTTAATTTCCTCATTCTTCTCCATTCTCCATTCTCCATCTTTTCTCGTCTCCATCCGCTCAATTTGGTGTTTCCAGCCTCTTCCGTTCCCTTTCATCTTTCATGTGCTCATAAATTTTAATGTGGATGGGTGCGTGTGTGTAGGGTGTGTAGTGTGTACGTATTAGTATACTCTATACTCTATACTCCTTAGACTTGTCCTAATCTGGCGGATTTACACCCAGAGAAAATAGAATGGAGAAAGATAGGCGTGGAAAGTAAAAAGATACACTCTAACATACTACTCTAATGCATCCAAAGATGTAGTATAAAGTATAATATATACAACACAGATACTAGATGCTAGATCCATACAAGTACACGAGAGAGAGAAAGAGGAGTAAGGAAATTACAAATCGGATGCTGGTAAATTTTAGGCTAATGGCCTTATTAAGCTAGAAAATAGAGCATTCCACTTTATACACTACTCTATTCTCTATATGCACAGTATACACATTACACAGCGTTTGCTGAATCTATATACTGAAATTGTATGTGTATTTTGTCGTAGTCGTAGCATATTGAGTCTTTATCCCACTCGTCCGCTCATCGCTTCAGCTCCTCATCTTCCCATCTCAAGATTACAGATATTTCTGGTCTCTGGTAACTGGTAATAAGAGTTAAATGAGTCTCATTTCTCTCCCTTTCTCAATTCTATTGCAAATAAGGAAGTTTTCTACGTAGAGAATAAAAGGCTATGCTACATATTGTAGATTCATGCCGACCATGAAATATTGTGGGTGTCTATTATGTAGTGTCTAGACTCTAGACTCTAGACTCTAGTATCTACGCACATAGCGATTGATTTTTAACACATTCTTCTACGTCTTGAGTCTTGAGTAACAAAAGTAAATAATATTTATCTGGGCCTCATACAGATTCCACAGAGTATGATTACGAATAATAAATACATACTTTCCCAAGTATCTACGCTCATGGGCTGGTGAAATCTTTTTGTTTTCATTTTATTCCTCGCGCATGCATGTATTTCGTGCATCTTGTGTAGAACGTTGAACGTAGAACTTAGAAAGCAGTGTGTGATCATGATATTGATCATGTCTCATTGCAATGGTATGGTCAAATGAAGAAACGAGGTTTGGGCCTCTTGTTATTACTGCGTTTGGAGCAAGTTTCGCCTCCTTCCAATTTCCAATCCTTGAATATATTTTTACAATCCTACTAAAATCTGTCCTATAACTTTTATGTACGTAATTGGAATCACATCACATCACGAAGTGTACTATACTCTATACACTATACACATAGATATGTACAAACTATTAACTACTAACCGTCAGCTAAATAAAGTGAATGTCGTCATGTCGTCTTCTCATTCTCAAAAAAACTCGTATGTATATTGTATGTTTAAACCAAACCAAACCAAACCAATTCAAATTTCAAATTACCGCCATGTTAAATTCTCTTTTTAAGTGCCTTTCACATATATATACAATATATATTATATATTATGTATCTCGTTCAAATGTCGTTGTTTTATTACATTTCTGTCTTTATCGTCATGGCTGTTATAAGTTATCCCGTTGAACTCTTAAACTCGTTCAATCTTCGACATTCGACACGAATCCTTCTGCAGAAAGTAGAACTAAAAACTTATGCCATATGAAATGTTACATGTAAAATTGAGCTCCGTTCGGTTTAGGTCGTCTTAATAACCTATAAAAATGGTAATTTTACCGGGAGCAATAATCGTAGTGTAATTTAATGGGAAATTCAACTTTAAACATATTTCCACTGTGTGTATTACGTATTATGTAGTATGATTGCCTTTCAACTTTCAACAGCAATAATAATAATAATAATAGTAACAACGTAATATAATAATAGTCAAAGTCGTTGAGCTTCAGTATAACATATACCATGTAACAGTGCAGTATTCTCGTGAATCATCCATTCGGAATTCCAAAACAACATTTTGAATTTTGAATGACAGAAAATAGGAATTTACATGTGGGTGAGCCAATCACCTAAAAATTACATGTGTTAATAGTTAATGAGTTATCAGTGAGTTTCAAGTACTTTTCGTTGGCATTGGCATGCAGACATGGAAAACTGCAAGTGGGAAATGGGAGACAATCAATAGAGATTTGATCATGACCATCCCAATCTCCAGATTCTAGATTCTAGATTCTAGGTTAAAAGGGCCATTTACTACTTTCACTCGTCATCTTCTCGTCTTTCTCGTGTACATCAGAGGACGACAGAAGAAGAAGCGCTTTTAAACATTGGGAATTTGGAGGCATGGAAAATAGGAGCGTAGGATGTGTGGGGTAGTTGCTAGTTTCTAGTTGGACTATCAATGGCTATAATAAATGTTGGTACCTCATCCTCATCGTTGTCGTAGTAGCAGTTGTAGGTAAAGAGTGGTAGCGCTGAATTTGGATTTTGACTACGGGAGTGATATTTAAATTGATGCTCATGAGCCTTGGATATGGCCTCGTAAAATTAACGGCGGCAGGCAGAATACTTAATACAATCATGTGCTCAAAAACTACAATATCTTTGAAACGTACATACATGTATAATGTATAAAATGTAATACAGAATCTCATCTTAACATTTAACATACGTACAGCATAATAATATAATAAAGTTTAGCAAAACAGATAGGGAACATGACGTACAAATTTCAAATATGTTGGAAGTTGGTCCCATTGTCAATTGTCAATTGTCCATTTTGATGACAATAGAGGGGCTTGGAAAAATAAGAGTGTTTCTATCTGTAACTTCTGTAAAAATCGTCCGAGTTCAATGCTATATTCAGGTTTACTAGCGTCACTCTTTGCGCGTCGATTGAGTCCAACATTGTTAAGATCGGATAAATTTTGCGGGTTTGCCATCATTTTCCCCGGAGC
>JAQGBH010003739.1:0-18908 GCA_034698265.1 Sminthurinus aureus
GAAATGCACAAAGATATTTCACCATCAGATATAGATTTTATAGATGCCCGTCATTTGACGGGCGTTTTTACTTGTAAAACATATATTATTGTTGTCATTTCTTTTTAGTTTTAATGCTATATAAATTATGTCGTAAACTATTTGCATATTTTTAACCCGTAGAATATTATAATATTTTATAAATTAAAATAAATGTCAAGAATAAAATGTATTTTTTGTTTATGTGTATATAGACTATGAGTGATACAATTTTACCTGCTTTGGAGTCTCAAAGAATTGCCAAGAAGCATGCTACAGAATATGAAGCATTAGTAGCTAAAATAAAAGTGACTGATGAACAGTATGCCATTAAAATGTTTCTATATCTTGTCGATCTTGTTAATGAAGCTGCCAGGAAAAGGGATGAAGTATCCCAACGCCAAGAGACAGAACACCAGCACAAGAGAAAATTAGAATCTAATATTCAAAATTTGAAAAAAGAGTAAGCTTACCTTTTATTCCTAAAATAGATCACAAAATCAGCATAATTTTCAAGTATAAATTTCTGAAATTAGTTGCGTGGTTTACAACCGAGCAAGACTGTTTCCATCGATATGATAATAATTTTTTTCATATTATTATTGTTACTTTATAGACAAGAAGATCTCAAGGCAAAAGCCGCAAACCAAACCAGTGTTAAAGCAGCTGAGAAAGAAATCAGTCAATTATCAAAAGAATGTATAAAAGAGGATGCAAAAGTTGATTCTGCTCGACAAAATAAAGTACAAGGTAGTAAAAGGCTTCAAGAAGCTCGAGAAGAGTATATTAAAGAACAGAGGCTAATTGAACAATTTAAAAATCAACAACAAGGTCTTATAGAAGAATTTAATTCATGTCAGTCTGTGATAGCCCAAGCAGAACAAGGAATTGCCGAAAGCGAAGAAAAGTAAACTACATATTATCATACACTCCTACTTAATCAAAATTCTAATTATTATGAATCTTTTAATTTTTTGTGTGTAATCTTAGTATGATAAAGTATCTATACTGCCAACTAGGACATTAGAAGATTTGAAGCACGATTTTATGATCTAATAATTATTATTATTTTATCTGATTTGTTCATAGGCTTCAAAAAATTAAGCATGGAAACATTTTGGATGAAAGTGGCAAAGCTGTTAATATTCAAGAACAAATATCTGGTATAGTTTTTCAGTGAATTAAAAACAGACCATTTTGTATAAACTCAATAACATCATTGTTCTCTGTATAAAATATAAATTGCTCAATTTTTATGCTATTTGATTTGTTTACACAACGGCTTGTTGGTTTTTTTTATGTACACAGGAATTCAACAAGAAATTAGAGATAAGAAGGGTCCTTGGGAAATTAAACGAAAAGAGCTAGTGCAGGATGCTGGAACAATTAAGGAAAAAGATATCAAATTAAGAAATACTCAAACTGACGAACAACTTCAACGGGACTACCAAAATGCTAAACATAAACTAAAAAGTATTGAAGACACTTTAAAAAGAGCAAATATTGATCCATCTCAAACTACTAATTTAGGAACAACTATATTTGAAACACAGCGTGAAATTGACCATAAACAAAGGGAACAAGAAAAACATTATAATAAATACCGACATCTTCGATTTAATTACAGGTACGTAAACTAAAAATCCTTTTCTCGTCTCTCGGTTGTATACCTCATCAAATATCAATACTTACAACAATATTACAAAATATTTACTGTAGTACGTAGGATATGAATATTATACATGTAATAGGCATACAAATATATAATAATATATGGATTTTTTTTGTTTTTATAGTAAACCCGATCAAAGTTTTGATGACAAGAAAGTTCATGGACAAGTTTATGAATTGTTCGAGGTGATAGACATGGACACATTTAAAGTTGCTTTAGAAGTTGCTGTTGGTGGTTATTTTCAACAGG
Source organism: Sminthurinus aureus (assembly GCA_034698265.1). Lineage (NCBI taxonomy): Eukaryota > Metazoa > Arthropoda > Collembola > Symphypleona > Katiannidae > Sminthurinus > Sminthurinus aureus. The sequence goes on from JAQGBH010003739.1 coordinate 1,940, forward strand.
TTGTAGTTGATAATCCAGAGACTTCAAAAGCTTTAATTAAATATGGCCGTAAGTTATTGAATTTTATTTTTTTGATATCTAGAATATAAATTTTGTAGCATTTTAAAAGGGCTTCTTTGTTCATATTAACTTACGAGTAAATATTCATACACAACATGTTATAACATAATATGTAATAATATGATATATTATTCATTCACTATAATTTTTATAGGCTTACAAAATCGAACAACATTCATACCTTTATCAGCTTTAAATCCTTACCGTCCAACCCATACACAGCAACAACTAGATGAAAAATTTGGTTGTAACAAAGCAATTTTTGCCATCAATCTAATTCGATATGACCAACAGCACAAGTCTTTCATGGAACAGTATTTTGGTCGAGTTGTAATCTGTGAAAATATGAAAATAGCTAAAGTATGTGTATTAAAAGAGAATAATTTTGTTTTAAGTTTTAACCAAGTTTCAATAATGTTTATAAAAATCTGTAGAATAGAATATAAAATACATCTTGTACTAGAATTTATAATTTATACTGCAATAAAATTGTTCTACATTTTAAACTATATGATTTTAGGATGTGGCTTACAATCTGCATTACAAAAGTGTAACTGTGGAAGGTGATGTTGTAGATACTGGAGGTACAATGCAGGGAGGTGATCGTCCAAATGCGGGTGACCTTTTGACAACCTGTCAAAACTTACGCCAGTTAAAACTTGATCTCATTAAATTGCAGAGGGATTTGAGGGATTTGAAGACAAAGAATGATATGTATAAAAGGTATATGACGGATCAAGTTTATTCAATAACTTGAAACTATATATATTTACCCTTTGTATGATTTATTAGATGCTTCATGTAGAAAATTTTGTTGATTCATATTAACAGTTAGCTAAGCCTATTTATTGTATGTTGTAATACTCATTATTGTCGTCATTTTTTGTAGAAATGAGAAAAAGGTACAAGAACATAAAGAAGCTCAAAGGCATCTTCAGTCTTGCAAGGAATTATTAGATCTCACGACTTACTCAAGGCTTCTCAGTGAACTAAAAGACCTTAGACAACAATATGGTAAGATTATTTATCATTTTTTATACATTTCAAAACGAAATTGTTGCGATAATGTTATGAGTATCAAGTATCATAGTATAAAGTGTTGGATTATTAATGAAGTCATACATATTTAAACGTACCATAATTTAATATGTAATACGTTCTATACATTATATAATTACAGAGGAAAATATCAAGATGGTTCAACATACTCAGAAAGAAATTGATGAACTAGTTAAAAAGGAAAATTCACTCAAGCTAAAGCTAAAAAATGAAGAACATCTTCGAGAAAAGAGCCGTAAAGATGTTGAAGTACAACTAAATAAATGGAAGCGTCAGTTGGAGCAAGCAAAGAAACAAAAAGCTTCTAAAGATAAACTCTACAAAGATATAGATTATGACCTAAAAGCCAAAGATCAATTGTTAAAAGATTGTGAAAAGGTAACTTTATTCCTGATTTCAATATATTTGTCTGTTTTTTATTTTATATTAGTATTCATACTTTATATATTATGCATACATCAGCAATTTTATATCAAAACTATTTGTATATTATGATACACATTTATATCTATATCGTGTATATATTTTGACTCTGTATGGAAGTAATTATTGATTACTAATTTACTTATTTTTTGTTTTTACAAAATAGGCCATCAGCGAGGCCCAAGAGAACGATAAGGTTTGTCAATTAGCACTTGCAAAGCAAGAACAAGAATCTCAAAAAATTACAGAAGAATATCGCAGAAAAATTGAAACATGTAATGCTACCATAAGAGCGAGTAAAGAGTTTGAGAAGAAAATTGATCGAATAGATGACGAAATTAATAAAATAGATCGGAAAATTCACGAATTAGACCTTTCCAAACTAAAACTTGATACTCAATTAAAGCAACAGACAGAAAGATATCAAAGTACGTTATTTACTTTAAAATATTACTTAATTTTATAATAGTATTAATATTTTCATACTTGTTTGTTGATCAAATGCAAATGTGTAACATTTTATAGCTTGGAATTCATTTATGTTCATCTATGCAAAACCCAAAACTTATAATTTTTTCCTCATTATACAGATCTCAAGAATCAATTGGATTCCTTCGTAAATGATTATCCGGATGTTGACTTTCAGGAGAATATGCGCCCAACCACTCATAGATCAGTCAAAGTGTGTAAAAAAAATTCATGTACATTATATGTAATACATATATTATCATGTCTCACAATATTCAACAGCCATGGATATATTAATTGTATTTTCTCCTTCTATATTGAAATTATAGGATCTAAAAAAGGAGCTAGATGATTTGAATAGCAAAAAGGAACATATGCGTGCTAGGTTAAATATGAAGGCTGTAGAAGCATTGCCAAGAACGGAAGCAGGAGTGATAAAAGCAAAACAAATGCTAAATTGCATGGCAAAATCCATCATAGACCATCGTGAAGTTTTACAAATTTTGGATAATCACAAGGTAAATACATAGGTTTAATAATAAATAATAATAATACCATACTCTTGCTATTTTTAACCGTATATCTATTATGAAAAGGGTAGGAATCGTAACGTGGATTTTTAATGTTTTAATTGAAAGGATATATATTAAAAGTCATAATAAAAGTTCTACTACAACTGAGATTTATTTATTTATTTTTCGTAATTCCACAGATGAACCTAGTTCAAACAGCTTATGAACGTGTGAACAAGGAATTCGACTTCATGATGAGTACATTATTACCGGATTCACGTGCAAAATTGGTACCTGTAAATCCAAGATTGTTATCGGACGGAGTTATAGTAAGTTTTTATTTTTCATTTTACTTGTTCTTGTTGTGATATTGTATTTTGTATTGTAATATATATACTATTAATTGTGTATTATCAGTGATTTCATTAGTATTGAAAGTTTGAGTATATTTTGATTTGTTTTTTGTTTTTCTTAAAAACCAGATTCATGTTCAACTTGGAGGAGTTTGGAAAGAATCTTTAACTGAATTGAGTGGAGGGCAAAGATCACTAGTTGCTCTGTCCTTAGTACTTTCTCTATGTATGTATAATCCATCACCATTTTATGTACTGGATGAAATTGATTCCGCACTTGACTTAAACCATACAGCCAATATTGGGTATTTGATCAAATCCAAATTCACAAACGTCCAGTTTATTTGTGTATCGCTAAAAGATGGTGAGTATGTTTGTTTTTCATTTAATGTATAAAATTATGGATTATTAATTTTTACTAATAACATATCTTGAAACAATAACATGTTAAAACTGGTTTTTTTTTCATTCTTTTTTTCCAGGGATGTTCAACAATGCCAATGTAATTTTTCGAACATTTTTCGAAAATGGTACTTCCGGAGTTAAAGTCAGTATAAAATCTAGAAAAGTACAACAAAATGAAGGGGAAAGAAGTCAAGGTCCATCAAACTCCAAAAAACATCGCCATTAAATAACTATATAGCTTTTTTAATTTTAATTTATTCCTTTTCCAGTCCATGTTTAGTCATAAACTATAACGTACTTATGATAAGTTTTTTATAGTAAAATTATTTTATATCAACTAGTAGTGAACTCATTATAGTGAAAGTTCATGTCAGTTTTTTCTTTTTAGTTTTTGCAAATGTTTTTATATGTATATGTCATTTCGTACATTCAGTTAGTGTATGTGTGTGCACGTCACAAGTTGTAGGGAAAATGGGGACAATGTTATGATTAATTATTTTTTCAATATCGTGATTTTATTTTTTTAAGTGACGGGTATGCTGTTGTGTATTATTTATTTATTGTACATATATATATCTATGGATACTCTCTTTTAAGGACCACGATTTTATTTTTATTTCATTGAAAAATTTTCTCACAACATTTCCCCAAAGACTGAATTTTGTTCGTAAGTAATAAATAATGATAAATAATGATAAAACGATAATATATAATGACAATATACGTATCGCTATAAATAATTATAACAAATAACAATAATAATTGTTTTCAATTTTCAAAAACATGGTCATTGTGTATAAAATTTCAGTTTTTATCGAGAGTAGCTTCATTTTGTTCGTATCCAATAACGTAATAATAATACTTAATATTCTACGGCAATGGTACAAAATTGTGAAAGAATCCAGAAAGTACAAATAACGATGTAATAATGAATATAATATATAATATAATAATTATTACTACTATTGTTATTGTTGTTGAATTTATACTATTATATATTCTATTAAATTTACGCCATGAACAAAATAAAGACAAAATGTTATATAAGCACGTTATCCGAATGCAAACTAATGTTTACTATACAGTTTATACGGGACCGTTGATATAAATACACATTGGGGGGTCAAAAAGCATAATATGTATTATGAATATTACTTTAGATCTCAGAAAAACATGAAGTGATGTCAAAAAACTAACAACTTTGACGTCATTCACTTAGATCGACAAACTCATTCTGTCTATCTATTGTTTATGTAGGGCATTGGATTCAACTGCACACTTTGACAGCCTATCTAGTTTTATTTGTTTGTTTGTTTTATGCAACATGTGCATCAATGTAGGATTCGTGATTTATATGAGCATGATTTGGGGGAACTCAACTGTGCAAAATTTTGCAGAGCTAAAAAACGATAGAGTGTAGCAATAGTTCATAAAAATTTATGGAAACAAGACTAGAGTAAAAATAACTTTGCCCACACGCATATATACAAGAATATTTTTTACATTATAGCATTTTTCAAGGCCATTTATTCTGCGAGAAATGATATTCTTGTTTAGATGTTCACAATTCACTGTGTACATCTGAGTTGTGCTGTATTTTGTTGAAGACTTCAGCAATATATTATGTACACGGCAGTGTTCAATGTTCACAGAAGTGAGCAGTGTATTTTGTCATATGAAGCATACTAAGCTAACTACGTCTCCCTAAATAAGTATACGTCATTTGTTGTCTATGTACCATATATTTACCTTTTAAAGTGTGTGATATCCTTATTGGGAGTATGTTTTTATTTGCAGTGCCTAAGGTATTTGTATTGTGAGAGAGAAATAAATTAATTGTGCTTGCCGTATACGTACTTGTATTAAGACTTGGGCTCTAAAGTTTCGATAAATGATAAGTAAATACGTTAAGGATTACTCATCACCTTCAATTCGCACGTAGATGTGCATATAGGTTATAGCTCAAGAACTGAAATTAAAATCTCCAGTACTTTTTTCAAGTAGATAATTATAATCTATACAAAATTTCGGTTCCACATTTGTTCTTCTTATCTTTTCAAGATGCCAATAGTGATTGTAGATAGCAAATGGAAACAGTATTGTTCTTATTTTGTGTTTGTTTTACTTTTCCTCTTTATAATCCTCATTTCTATCCGTCTATTTTCGAATAGCGATTGGGTCGGGGAAATTGGTACTCCGACATATCAACAAAGTCCAGAACAAGGCGACCATAAACGAATTATTACTAGCTGAAAACCGTAAGTGTTAGGCAATTTTTCATGATAAAAAAAAATTGTATTAATACACAGTTCATGTTTTTGGCACAAAAATTCTAAAATGTTTTAAAATTTTAATTTCTTTTTCATAATAGAACAGGACAAATAACACTTTTCCATGCAACACCAACCTGTTGTTCATCTGTTTTTGCAAATAAAGGAAACAATGAAATCTACTGGATTACAACTGACAACATGAATGCTTTACACAGTTGTGCACAGTGATCAGTACATGCAGCATAATGTAATATACAGCTAATACGTCAAACGTCAACATCACACATATTACATACTGGTGATTTTTTATACAAAGTTTTGTGATTGTTAACTGCCGCTACAAAACTCGTAATTTAAACGTGAAAATGTAACATTTTAATGTAATTTTGAATGCCTGAAATTAATTAATAAATGAGACTTTTAAATGAGCACTTAGTTATGTGAACGAACTATTCAATACACAAAATGTGAAACTACTTGTTTTCCCCGAGCTGTGCAAAATTCATGGTGAAAGGCCGGGAGAAAACACATGGCTACATAACATATTCAATAACTCAAAAACTTGTTCAAAAAGCCTATTTATCTTCAGAAAATGTATTATTAACTCGACGAGAGTAAAATGTATTTTATAATAACTAAATAATAACGCTGGAGAAAGTAAACATTTGGCGTACAGAAGGCATTTTATAAAATTCCAGCAGATTTGAAACGCTTAAAAAATTTTGTAGGTGTACTATAATATTATATAAAAATCTTTTTATGTATACACACAATTTCTTAAACGTTTACAAATTATATTATGGATACATAAATGCAAAGAGAAAAGAGAGTGATCATAATAAACTGATATTTTATTACAAATATAATGCCAGAACTATTTAACGTTATTTAACATTACATGAAAATATGAGCTAATTTTTCGCAATAATATTTTACAAGCGTGTTGTTTAATTAAAATAGATACATACATATTATGTAATGTATTAAATGTATTATTAATTATTTACTTTTTTTTTAAGTATCGGTTATACTAATGAGAATAAATAAAGGTTTTATCGATATTTTTTAGGTACTGTATAAATGTACTTAAGTATGTATTACACAATGTATGCATACTTTCGCGAGTAGAACCAAGAGAATAAAATAAAATAAATATAATATGTTACATACATATTATACTCTGTTATGTATCTAACGATTATAAACGTATGTTACAGAATAATAAATAATATGTAAAAATAACAAGGAAGAATAATCTCAATTCGGTTTGAATACACAAAGAAACAAAAAAAAGGAACTTTATGTAGAATAAGGAACCTAATAATCATTATTCTTCGTACCTTTCTATCCTATAGTAAAGGTAAAAAGAGTGTAGCGTAGTCTCTACATAGCTATAGGTAGATGAAAATTTAAAGTTCTAAATAAAAATTTGCACGCTCCGCTCCCTCTATAATCACACTTCACACCTCAGAGTTTTCTTTTCATAGCGACGGGTAAGGTCAAATTTATTTGTGCTCCCGGAAATTTGGTTTTTTCAAGGTCAAGAGGATGTCAGACCAGACCGGACCACCTCAACTATCTCCGCAAAGGTGAGTTAAACATATTTAACTATTTTTTGATGGGGTTTGGTGGTTTTAATGGAGTTTTTTTTTCGCCAATTTTATATAATCGAAAAAGCATGCTCAGTGCTTTTGTTTTTTGTATAGTATGTACTATGTACATGTATAATATTATATGATGATGGTTCTTTTGTTTTATGAGTTTAATTGTGATAGGCGACTGTCGTAGACACGTTTGCCCTAATTAAAATAAAATGTAAAATACCCATTCGAAGAATAGGGGCATAATTTTTATGTATAAAATACAAAATAATAATAACTGTTCATTCGTAGAATCGAACAATATAAATATATACCTATACATACATGTGTAAGTAACTAATGGAAATCTCCATTTTATTCTTTGGGTTTTAGTTTGATAAAAAATTCCAAGAGGAGGGGAAGACCAAAACAAACAGCTTCTACAAGCCAGCATGTTAATAACAATAATAATAATGGATTGGAAAATGATGGAGGTAATCCGGAAGTCTCTGCACAATTAAAATCTCTTTCACAAGTGATGCAGAGTACTCGTAAGTACCTACTTATAAGTATATATATGTATATTAATACATGAAACATACATGTATAATCATACACTGTACTGATAATAATAATAATGATGGAGAGAAGGAACTTTTAAGAATAAAAGTACGAAACGAGTATTTTTTATATTTTATTCTTTTCTATAGAAAAGGAACTGGCCTCTCTCCCTGACATTCTCAAGACGCATACTGAATCTTTGATATCCGGAATGACTGAGTTATTCAAGAGTAATAGTCAACAACAGCATCATGAAGATAACTGGTCATATGATGATAATAATGAAGATGATGATATTCAGGTCATTCCTCAAGATTTTGAATCTTCTCCATTAAATCAGTTAATGTCTAATTTTGAGGAAGTGAATGATGAGGTTGATGAGGGAGAAGATGAAGTGATGACTGGTTTAATGGAAATTTTAGAATCAAATACTGAAAAACCGTCAATGGGTCCGGCCATCACAACTATGATAGCTGAGAGCTTTACTCGGGCTATTTTAAAGGAAATCTCTAAAGAAGAGGGAGAAGCCTATAAGAATAAATACTTGACACCGGAGAATCTTAAGTCTTTGGTGGTTCCACGTGTCAACCCACAAGTTTGGCGTAATATGAATAAGAACACAAGATCAATGGATAGTATTCTTAAACAACAACAAACACAATTAGTAAAATCTATTGTGGCTCAAGTCCTAGTCGTGGAAGATATTTTTGGGCATGCAGCAAGTAAAGAGAAAAAGTTGACAAAGGAGGAGGTTTCCAAATTGGTGTCACCATTATTGGACTCTGCTGTCTTATTAGGATCTTTATTCAAATCTCTCAGCTACAAGAGACGAGCAACAATTAAGATATCAACTCAATTGGTGAAAAATATGTGCACTCCAGAGGTTCCAGTGACTGAATTCTTGTTCGGTGACAATTTTGATTCTGATTTAAAATCAGGTAAACAATAATAATAGTAAATTATTACATAATAATTCAATATTATATACATAATATTCAGCATTGTGTAGTAACTAATAATATAAATATGTAAAAAAAAAAAAAAAAAAAAAAAAAAACAACAACAACAACAATGCGAATAATAAGAATTATTATTGTCATATGTTTTCTAGTAACTGCTAGTGTAAGAATCTCTTCTACTTCTTCCCGGGGGAATAGATATCATCCTTACAATCAGCAGAAGTCGTATGGTCAACAGCATAATAATAATGCTCAGCAACGTGGGAATTTTACACAAAGAGGCCGAGGTTTTAAGCCTCGGGGAAACTTCCGAGGCCGGCCTTGGAACCGGCAAGGAACTCAATTGTCATCAACACCAGCAAACAACTCTTAAATAATTCTCATGATAATAATAATAATTTAACCATTGTTAACAATAATAATAATACAAACATTCCTAATGTAAGTAACAATAATGATTGGTTACCGGATACCAATAATGGTGAGGATAATTATGCAGGTAGATTAGTATTTTATATCAATGAATGGAGGAAATTAACGTGTGATAATTTCATTTTGGATATAGTGAAGGGGTGTAAGATTCCGTTTGTCACCAAACCATATCAATTTTTTGAACCAAATGTGGAATTTAGTAAGAAAGAGGAACAAAATGTTCAGTCTTGTATTGAGCGGTTAATTAAAATAGGAGCAATAAGAATTACAAAAGAAGTTGAAGGTCAATTTTTGTCAAAGATTTTTACTGTTCCCAAGTCCGATGGCTCTTTTAGATTAATTTTAAATCTTAAAAAGTTAAATGAGTTTTTAGATCCCATCCATTTTAAGTTAGAAGATTATAAAGCTGTGTGTAATTTAGTACAAAAAGATTATTATATGGGATCAATAGATTTACAAGATGCTTATCATTTAGTTTCAGTACATCGGGATTATAGAAAATATTTACGTTTTCGGTTTAAAGGTATATTATATGAATACACATGTCTTCCTTTTGGTTTATCTTTAGCACCATATATTTTTACTAAACTTTTAAGACCGGTTGTTAGTAAATTAAGGAAGGAGGGGAATTTAAATGTAATTTATTTGGATGACCTTTTTGTAGTATCCAAACGATACGAAAGTTGTAAAGCTAGTATTTCCTCTTCAGTTGATCTGTTAAAAAGTTTAGGTTTTTTGATAAGTGTTAAATCCCAAATTGAGCCGGTTCAAAGACTTAAGTATTTAGGATTTATTTTTGATTCAGTACAAATGATTATTGAGCTGCCTCAATCAAAGAAAGAGAAAATCATAAATCTGTGTAATGTCATGTGTACAAAAGATCAAATTACAATTCAAGATTTGGCAGTTTTTGTAGGAAATTTAGTATCAGCATCACCTGCTATTAAGTATAGTATGCTGTATACAAGACAGTTGGAATACGAAAAAGCAAATGCTTTGGTAAAATGTAATAATAATTATGACAATTATATGAAATTGAGTAATATATCAAGAGATGATATATTGTGGTGGCAAAGCCATTTAAGTAGGGGTTTTTCAAATATAAAGAATGATACTTTTGACATTATTGTCTATACAGACGCATCATTGACAGGATGGGGTGGTTATAATAATTATAACAAAACTAAAACTAGAGGTTTTTGGACTTTTACACAACAACTTTTACATATAAATGAATTAGAGATGTTAGCTATTTGGAACGTATTACAATCTTTTACAGCTATAGTAAAAAATAAACAAGTACTTTTAAGAGTTGATAGTAATGTAGCAATTGCATACATTAATAAATTCGGTGGATGTAAATCTCCAAGATTGCACAAAGTAGCTAAGGATATCTTTCGTTGGGTAGAACATAATAATATCATATTATGTGCAACTTATATATCCTCTAATAATAATTATATCGCTGATTCTCAATCTAGGTTAGAAATTGATGAGACAGACTGGATGTTAAATAGGGATATTTACTTGGATGTTATTTATCAATTACAAGTTACACCGGATATTGATTTATTTGCTTCACATTTGACAAAACAGTGTAACGTTTTTGCCTCTTGGCATCCGGATCCTTTAGCTACACATGTCGATGCATTTACTTTAGATTGGAATAAATTAGCATTTTATGCTTTTCCCCCGTTTTGTATGGTAGCTAGAGTACTGAAGAAAGTACAGAGAGATAGATCTAGGGGTATTCTAATTGTTCCATATTGGTCTTCACAATATTGGTATCCGGTATTCGTAAGTATGTGTGTAAGTAAAATTAGGATCATAGAACCTAGAGACGATTTGTTAATTTCCTTTTATTCTTATAGTTCACATCCACTAGCTCAAACATTAAAGCTAGCAGCAGCAGTTGTATCAAGCAAAAGTATATAAATGAGGGGTATTCAGAAAATATAACAAATATTATAATATCCTCATGTACTGTGTCAACAAGAACACAGTATCAAAGTTATATTAAGAGATGGAATCTTTTTTGTATGAATCATGATATAAGTAGTAATACATGTAGTATTAAGGATATTTTAGAATTTTTATATGAATTGTATAATACAGGTATAGGTTATTCAAGTATAAATACTGCTCGATCAGCCTTGTCATTATTTTTACCTCCTATCGATGGTCAAAGTATAGGTAATCATGCTATTGTTAATAAGTTTGTAAAGGGAGTGTATAAGTTGAGACCTCCATCGGCTCGTTATAGTTTTACATGGGATGTAAGTATATTGTTAAATCACTTTAAAGGTTGGGCAGATAATAGCGAGATGAATATTACTGATTTAACAATTAAATTAACAGCACTGTTAGCTATTGTTACAGCTCAAAGAGTTCAAGGGTTAAATGCTATAAAAGTGAGTAACATTTCTTATAGTAATAATAACATAATTATTAGAATAGATAAATTATTGAAAACAAGTAAACCTGGTACTGTACAACCATATTATGAATTACCTCCCTACCAAGATGGAAAAATATGTGTAGTTAAAACATTGTTACAATATTTACATGTTACATTAAAATACAGAAAGGATGATGAGCTATTTTTAAGTATAAGTAAACCTTACAAGCCTGTTAGTAATGATACAATAAGTCGTTGGTTAAAATTAGCTTTGGAAAAAGCGAGTATCGATACAAATGTATTTAAGGCTCATTCTTATAGAGGAGCTACAACATCTAAAGCATTTGACAAGGGTGTAAATATAGATGATATTTTTAATCGAGCGGGATGGAATAACAATTCATCAGTTTTTGCTCGTTTTTATAAAAGACCTATTAATACTAATTCTAATTATGTTGATGCTGTTTTATCATAAGCATAATAAATAATATTCTTTCTATTGGTAAAAAATTTTAATGTGCACTTTAAACAGCTACACTCTTTTTACCTTTACTATAGGATAGAAAGGTACGAAGAATAATTTGTAGATAGACGAGACTTGATGAAGTCTGTCTATAATTATTCGAGTACCTGAATATCCTATAGTACAAAGGACCCACCAAGCCCACCCCCATTAGTTAATTAACATTAAAATTTTTTTTTTAATTACTTTAAATCTCTGAGGTGTGAAGTGTGATTATAGAGGGAGCGGAGCGTGCAAATTTTTATTTAGAACTTTAAATTTTCATCTACCTATAGCTATGTAGAGACTACGCTACACTCTTTTTACCTTTACTATAGGATATTCAGGTACTCGAATAATTATAGACAGACTTCATCAAGTCTCGTCTATCTACAAATTATATCAAAAAAAAGAAGAAGGAAGTAAAAGGCACTTATGGCGTTTGTATTCATTCGTTCAGTATATTTTATGTTATTAAAAGTAACTCGTTGTACACACTTATCATGGATTTGAAGCTCATTCGTTAAGTGTGACACAGATGACCACATCCTACTGGACATTCTTTGTGTTTTGAAAACCAGGAACGAAGATGTGATAAATGACCTCCATGACCACAACCCTGGCACCAAGACATCAGTCCAGAGACAGTACAGTGGCAAACACCACACCTAGCTACACTTTTTCTACACTTTTCACAATAATTTCCTGCTCGAAGACCAACTGGTTTTCCACACTTTCCACAACAGACCATGAAAGAAGTACTTTGTTGAGATAAATGTCCAATTACACCACAATGTTTGATGACAAGAGCTGCCTGAGCATATAGTCTGTAGCGTTGAAGAAGTTCTACATATGCCCAGCACCAAGATTCTAATGTATTCAAGTCAATAGATAATTTATCTAAAGAGGACAAAACTAACCATACACAGACAGTAGTTTGAACATCTCCTTGCTTTGCATGATAGAATAAAGCTTCTGTGAGTGCTTCAGTATAATCAATTAAAGGTACAGGATCAATTTTAGTAATAGCGAGTTGACTTGTCCGATTTTCTATAGCTACAGTTTCTACATTTTCTTCTGTGTCTTGTGGTGAACAGTCTTCAAGATGAATGGGTGGTGAAGATCCTTCTCGGATTTCATGTCGAGGTTGAAAAGCTTCTTGAGGTAAAATTTGGCAATCTTGTTGAACTTCAAAGTCATATGTTGGACCTATTTTATTTGAAATTACAGGAATTATTTTCACAGTGTGTCTAACATGATTTTTACAGTCGAAAAAAAAAATTTGGTTTGAACTAATTTCCTGTACCATAAAAAAGATATAACATTAAATAAAATGTATTATGTATATAGTACAAAATTTAAAATTTAAAACTGACCTTGTGGTAAAAATATACTATGATTCATATGCAGTCCTGAAGCAATTTTAGCAAGAAAATCTTGTTTCTCTGTTTCAGAACTTGAATTATTATTAGCATCCTCATCAGAGTCATGATGATCTTCATGATCATTATCTTTTGGTGGTGAAGCTAGTACAGCATCTGACGACTATAATATATTATAAAAAAACATAAAACAGGATATTTGATATTATACTCATTACTCTTAAATAGTTTTCTATTTCGTAATAGCAAATAGTTTTTGGTACATATAATTTTGTATAAATATTACGTTAAAAGTATTTGAATGGCATTTTACTTATGAAATAATACAAAATAACAATATGTATACAATATTTTTCTCACCTTTGATGTATGATGAAGAAGATGATGATGGTGTGGGTGATGTGTAACTTCAGTTGATACAGTTATATAAAATAATTTTGCTAATTCCCATGTCATGGCTACACGAGGAATATTTAGTGAGAGTGCCACTTGGGCATTTTTATCACACATTTCTGGAATTGGTCGTCCCCATAAAATATACTTTGATGCACATTCAACATGAAAAGAGTCTGTAACCAGTTTATCAACTTCAAAAGTAAAAAAATGACTCTGTGCTAGGTGAAATTGTTCATCAAGAGATGAAGATTTTTTAAATATTGGGAAACGACTACTACTATTGGGATCTAATTGTTGAGAAACAGCCTGGGCAACTTCTCCTCTTCTAATATTTAAAGCCAAAGCTTGTGGAATTGCTTTAGTTGCTGGACGAGAGGCATCACGAAAAACATTTTGCCACACAGTACAGTCTTTACTAGTAGACAAGAAGATATGAGGACTGCCTTTCCATGCAATCCCCGTTGCTACATCTTTATGTTTCTCAAAAGCAGCAAAAGGTACATAAGGTCTTCTCACATCCCATACACAGACTGAAGCATCAACAACAAGTGAAGTACTTCCTATATGATTTTTTCTCTGTGGTCTCCATTTAATCCTTCCTACAGATGCAAGACAATGTATAGTATTCTCAACTGTAGCAACATTAGTAACTGTCCACACTTTAATTGCACGATCCCGTCCACCAGTAGCCAACACATTAGGAGTATCCGGATGCCAGTCTAAACAAAATACTGGGCCAGAATGAGCGGTGAATGATAGTATAGGTCTTTCTCCCGCTTTTCTTAGATCCCAAAGTTGAACTGACCCATTTTCACTAACAGATGTAAAAGTTGTATTACTTTTAGGAATAAATTGCACATCACGAACACTATCTGATGTATTTTTAAATGTTAAACGAGCTTCTTTAGTTCTCAAATCAAAACATTTCACAGTTCCATCTTGACTTCCTATTATTATGTACCAAAACAAAAAAAGAAATGTCATCAAAATTATTTATTTGGTTAAAATACCCCAAATCGATACAATAAAGTTCTTTAATAATTTTATAAATAATTTACTATTTACTATAAGTTTATAAATTTTGTACCAGAAAGTAAAATGGTTGGATCATTTGGATGAAATACAACTTTATGAACTGTACGTTGATGGTCTCTGAAAAATGGATAAAAATACAAATACATACATATGTTTTTTGATTAATATGTACTAGTAGGTACTTTTACGTATATTTATATAATTATTGATAATCATGGTGCTTTATGCTTTGGTAAATTACACTATATACTCACGCAAAAACATGTTCTTGTTTTGCTCTTGTATTTTTTGAGAGATTCCATAATACAACAGCTCCATTGGTTGCCCCTGTAGCAATTAAATTTTCATCTAAATGACTCCAGGTAACATCATTACAGGAATAATTTAAATTCAGATTCTTTCCAACACGGAGATTTTGTTTTTCTACGAATGCATCTTCCTCAATAGCCAGGATTTTGAAGACATTTCTACCAGCTACTACTACATGAGTATTATCTTTCGAGAGCGACAATGCATTAGCGGGACCATCACCTAGAGCAAAACTCATAGACTTCGTAGTAGAAGAATTGTCCCGTGACATGATGATGTTGTAAACAGTTTGGTATTACAATATTGAATCTGTAGTGTAAACTATATTTTACCTATACATAATCAGATTAAAAAAAGTTACATATTGTTATTAGTTGATTTCATGCTATAGTTTTGTAGTTCAAATTTATAATGGTGGAACATATAATTTATCAAAACGGTATAATTAATTTAAAAGCAATTTATTTATTTATTTATTCTCATACCTTTTTACATTGTGATAATTAGGTGATAGCATTTACGTACATTGTACATTCAATGATAAATCTGTAAAAAAAACATTGTAAATAAAAAACACATTTAAAACTAGGGATTGATTTCGCATCTATTTCGCGTCAACATAAAACTACAAACTGATTAAGTTAATTTAGGCAAATATAAAAATTCTGCACTGTCCAACAAAATAAAACTGATTAGTCAAAATATTCAATAAAAAGTTAATCATTATTTACAACTTACAAATACAACCCGGCCAAACAAACCACAAATGCTAGCTAATTTTTACACTTTTGACTCAGATCTTAAATCTTAAGTGATGCAGGAAAAATGTAACTCTTTTTACGCAGTTGTCTTTAACCTGGTGATGAAAAACACTTTAACTTCACATTAGAAAGATATGTTGACATCATTTGTGCAACAAATTGAACAAAAATAGTCGAGACAAAATTGTAATCTGCGATCTGTGATCATAATATTTGTTTTGAATCTGCACACAAGCCAAGGCTCTTCTTCTGCTGACTTATCTTGATCGTATTATATGCATGCTCTTAGATATGGGTTTTTTTTGGCAAACGATGAAAATATGCAATTTTGGTATTTCATTCACTGGACAATTTTTGCTATACTACAATTTTTGAAGAAAATTATTTATCAGTTTTGTTCATTTACATAATTTGTGTTAAAAGTTAAAAGTATGGAATAAATTGATGTTGTTGCAGAGAATAAAAACTTTGATTTTAGAATTTTATTATTGTGTAGTTGAAAAATATCCAATGAACACATTAAAAGTTAAACGTGTGTAATAAAAAATTATATCTCTCTAAGTACGGTTTAAGTACATATAATACATAATGCACCAAATATATCGATATAGTATCCCAAAAAATGGAAAACGAACAACCGATGAAAATAATATAAAATCTTAGTTTATATACAGAAGAGAGACAAGTAGGTAGGTACTAGCAAAGTAAGAGATATATAAGCTCCTTTTAAAATAATGTTATGTGTTTACATGAATAATTCATAGTTTGAGACCTTTCAGAAGTAAATAATATAATAATATATATATATATATATTCAAAATGATTGTTCGTTGCATTGCTCTTTGATCAAAAATATTGGTAAATGCTTTTGGCAATTCTACCACAAAAAATAATATCAAAATATATCAGTTAGCAGGAAATGATTTTATATAATACCATTAATTCTGTAAGGGACTCAATTCAATGCCATGGTTCACAATAGAAAATATGCAAAATTTGCTTGTTACTTTGGATACTAACAAACAAATCAACAGTTTGTCAAAGTTTGACAAGGAACGGAATCCAAAAACGAACAAATCATCAAAGATTTCATTATGAAGA
>JAQGBH010003740.1:0-18908 GCA_034698265.1 Sminthurinus aureus
GGTGTTGAAATGCCGATAAAAAGGAAAATGGAACCAAACGGTGTCAAAAATTATGCTCATCTTCAGACGTCAAAAATTGAGTTGTCCCTGCATTTGAATTTAAATTTATGGCGGGAAATAATTCATGTTTGGAATTCAAATATAATTTTCCAGAGTGATTCGAAATCCAAATTGAATTCAGCGTGTCAACGTCAAGTTTATTCGACGAATTCAGACATTTTAGACGGTTTATTAAACCACTACAAAAACTATAAAAAAATTGAGACTTACGCCGGTGCACAAATTTTAAACAGAGTCGCACCAAATCAAAATCAAAGTCAGATTCAAGCAAATTTTAGACACGAGTGCTCTCATGTGCTTCACTTTTCCATTCATTGTGC
The DNA here is from genome assembly GCA_034698265.1 of Sminthurinus aureus. NCBI lineage: Eukaryota > Metazoa > Arthropoda > Collembola > Symphypleona > Katiannidae > Sminthurinus > Sminthurinus aureus. Next base: position 381 of record JAQGBH010003740.1, read on the forward strand.
CAACGCATTGATTTTTCTAGAGCAGAACCAAAAACAAAGTGAACATGAGAGTGAAACGGACTACAAATTTGAAATTGTTAGAAACTTGTGGAACTTGATGTTTAAATCCGGATCACCGAGATTGACGCATCACGTTTTTATCGGCAAAAGAAAACAACTTGATTTTTTACTCGCTGAAAACCACAAGCTTTCCAACGTTCTGAAATCTGATGAAAATGTAATAAATTTGGGCGGGCTAATTTTTGTAAAAGATTTAAAGTACAAAACAGGAATCGCGGTCGAGATCCCCAATGTAACGGGAGAAAATCGAGAAAGCGCAGTAATTTCAAATCAGGACTTTATTCGAGCCTTTGGCTTGTTCAATGTGTGTGAGGCTTATTTTCCGTGGGAACAATTTACCACCCTAAAATTTGGATTGAGGAATATGCAAAATGGACATTTAAGAGCGGACGGCTTTCCCATGGCAATTAACATCATTCGAGATAAAAAGGGACGACCTTACGCCGGTAAATAGTGAAACAGCTTGTAGGTTCTAGGTTTTTGAGTATAAAGTTGCAACGGCTCTGGGTTTTGACACATGAATTAATTTTGATTTTGATTTTTGTGCAGGCCAAGCATTCAAGACGTTGGACAGTTTGAGTCGTCATCTCAATTTTACATATACTTTTACTTCTAACCATTTTCGCAACCTGGGTCGAAACGCCCAAAATCCTGAGAAGTGGGATGGTTTTATCGGAGCCCTTCAAAGTGACCTGATTGACCTCGCCTTTTACATGGCCAATACGGCAGAACGCCATCCTTACACCAGCTTTACAACACCCCTGCTTTTTATGGACCTCGTATTTTACACGGCCCTCCCTGAGGTCAGCGTCAAGTGGCAAGCAATCGTCTACCCTTTCGATCCCAGTGTTTGGTTTCTCGTTCTTTTGTCCGTGGCTGCGACCGCCCCAATTTTCTACGCCCAGTTTAAATTCTTTGGATTTCACGATGCCGAATTCAAATCCAAATCTGAGTCAAAATTGACCACTAGTTTTGAGTCGGATTCACCATTTTTTACGGCCCTGATTCTGCCATTTTGCGCCCTTCTCATGGAATCTTATCCTACTCCAAAAAACAGAAGAATTCGTCCACTTTTGGGCCTCTTTCTCTTTTATTCCATCATCATCTCCGTCTTCTACAACTCAAATCTCATGTCATTTCTCACTTTTCCGGAGGAGGAAAGGTATCCAAGGTCATTCCTTGACCTCGCCCAAATGCCCGAATATCATAGCATCCTCCGACATTTTCCAGGTTCACCCTCTGATGTCTTCTTCAACAGAACACAAAACCCAACTTTTCTCGAGATAAAAAAGCGATTCAAGAGAGATCGATCCGCAACCAACTGCATAATTTCCGCCGCCCTTCAGAAAAAACCCTTTCCAAGTGTGTGTTTCGGCTGGGACGTTTTGCTGAGGTCAAATATAGCAAAAAACTTGACAGTGTTTGGTGATTTTGGCGTCGTGACAAAATCCGCAAATAAAATCATGTCATTGTCTTTCGGCGCGATGTTGAAGAAAGAGTCAAAGTATTTAGAAGCGCTTAGTTCAAGCTTGGGTACACTGAGAGATACAGGGCATAATTTAAAGTGGGCGAGTGATGCCATTCGAATTGAGGCAGTAAGAGGGCGGCAGTGGATTAAAGAAGCTACAAAGGTTCCGGCTATTGGATCTGCTGCTTCAGAAGGAAACTGGAACGCCAAGAAAGTCCTGGAACTTTCCATAGGCGCTACAGAGTCATCGTGTAAACCATTTTCCATGACAAATTTTACAGTAGCCTTTGCCTGTATAATTCTTGGAGCATTTGTTTCCGGAGCCGGATTTTTGTTGGAAATTTGCAATTTTGCACCCAAGCCCTTAGCACTCTTTTTGCGGATCAAGTTGGCGCTAAGCGCTTTGTTTTGAATGTGGAGGAAATTGGCAGAAAAGAGTCGGGAATTTGGCGCCAACTGTTTTAAAAAAACTGAGCAAAAAACAAAGACAAAATGCAAACATTAAAAATCGAATCAAAATCAAAGATACAATGACTCACATTAAGCAGGCAAGTCGTGTTATTGTTCATTATTCATTATAGTACTGTTTTGTAAAGGATTTATGAATTTTACATTTCCTAAAAGATTAGTTTTTCTTCATATTTTTAGTGGGTTGGTCTTTCCATAAGATTGTTAAGTGCCATGTGTTGGTACACCGTATGCATCAAAATGTAGTTGTTATAAGCACCACGTTGACTAATATATAACTTACACTGACTTAAAATCAATTGTAGCAATTGCATAGAATCCGCTTATGTTTGGCACAATTTCTAGAGTCTAGAGTCTAGAGCCTTGGGTCCAGGGAATGGAGCTTTGGACGGTATATCGATGCACGGAGCATGTTAATTTGTAATCAAATCCTCAACACAAACATGTACAGAAACTTGTTTTATTTGTCTAGTCGTTTTTATGTACAATGTACACACGCAAATCAACTTCGGTAACTGTTTTTCTGTTATCTGCTTTAATTGTCTACTGCCTACACATCTGTCTTTACATCTATCCAAGAATTTCAAATTGGTCTAGAGACTAGAGACTAGCGGCTAGACGAATTCCCATGTAAGCAACATGTATCTTAGTTGAGCTAAAATTACCGTGAATTGTAACAAATTCTCTTATCTTTATGCAAAAGTATCGAAGTACCGGCCACTGACTATTTATCATCGTCTCAAGTTACACTAGCTTTCCCTATTGCAAGTGCCGGGCTGTAAATTTCTGTATCGTAGGCAGCCGTAACGCTAAAAACGAAAAATGGCGTAATATGAATTTCAAGATGGCGGTGAAAGTTTTACTTTTTGGCAACCGAATTTTTCACTTTTTTGTTTTTACAAAATTTGTAATTTTCAGGTACTAATTTATTTTTTGCACCCCTGATTTTGGTGTTTTGGTGATCCAAATCCCTCGGCGTCCAATATCCAATACAGATGTAGACTGTACAGGTTGCATATGCCTAAGGCCGCCACTGGAGAATTACACAAGCAGGAGCTACAATTCAATTAGACTCGCTGCAAGCGACGGAGCGAGGAACAATTATGAGATTACGACATTACGACACACTTTCCGCTTCTTTACAAAGATAAGAAAAATCTTGATTAGGATTTACACACGTGTACATTTTGTCTGTTCTGGACTTCATGTCTAGTGTCTAGTGTCTAGTCGAATGCAGAATGTTGAATGCCGAATGTAGAGATAACCTAAATTACTTTAACTGTTAGTACATCAAACTTGAGTAATGATAACAACGGACAAACCATACATCATACAACATGCAAACAATACTTTTGTTCATTCATTTCTGGGATATTTTTAGGCACCTGGAACTTTTGCCTCCTTTTCCAGTTCAAAATTATATTGATTAGTAATGTTTTAAACTGATACAAAAAAGTAAAACAGCAAACTACAATCAAGATTCTAGGGAATTTGTTTTGTTAAATTCATTCAAATAGAAAATATAAAGCCCGAGATTAGGAATTATGAGAAAGAGAATCAGCTGATATTTTGTTAAAAGTTAAAAGTGGAAATTAATAACTATAGAAACGAGAAACAAGAAAAAGACTACAATGTACACGGGATTTTACACACTTTTGTCATTTATTTCCTTGCTTCTCTGCAGCAACGGCTTTGAAATCGAAAGGAAAATCAAAATAAAACAAAATAATGTCAAAACGTTTCTTGAGACGTCAAAAATTGAATTGTCCCTGCATTTACATTTATTGAGGGAAATAAGTAAAGTTTGGGATTCAAATGTAATTTTTCAGGGTGATTTTAACTCCCAGTCGGATTCAAGTTTGAACTCAGCGTGTCAGCGACAAGTTTATTCCACGAATGCAGACACTTTAGACGGTTTATTAAACTACCACAAAATTGAGTATGATGCAAGTGTACAAATTTTGACCCAAAATCACAATCACAGTAAGATTCAGAGCCAGAGCCAGATACATTTTAGACACCAATCTTCTCACCTCCTTCACTTTTCTGTTCATTGTGTCAATGCTTTAATTTTTATAGAGAATACCGAGGCTGAGAACGATAACGACAGTGAAAATCAAAATGAAATAGACAACACGATCAAAATTATTCAAACTTTGTGGAATTTCCTCTTCAAATCCGGATCTCCGAGATTCACTCATCATGTGTTTGTCGGCCAAAGGAAAATACTCGAGAATTTATTAAATGTAAAGACAAAACTCAGAGCAGTGGAATCGGAGGGAAATTCAAACGATTTGAAGAGACTGGATTTTGTCAAGGATTTAAAGTACAAAACAGGAATTGCTGTTGAGGATGATAAAATTGATAACACCGGAATTCAAAAAAGCGCGCTAATTTTGAATCCCGATTTTATTCAGAACTGTGGTTTTGACCATGTTCGTGACGCTGACTTTACGTGGGAAAAATTTACAGCATTAAAATTCGGGTTGAGAAATGTGAGAAATGGTCATTTGAGAGCAGAGGGATTTCCAATTCAACTTTACATAACCCGGGATAAAAAGGGACAGCCTTACGCAGGTAAAAATACCCAAAATTCATAATCCGTAATTTTCCGATGTAAATTAATCTCACTTGAGGCTGCAGAAAACTTTTGCAATAAAAATCATTACCTGTCCTAATTAACTTGTTGTTTGAGCAGGCCTTACATTCAAAACTTTGGAAGCTCTAAGCCATCACCACAATTTTACATATACTTTTACTTTCAATCATTTTCGCAACCTGGGGCGGAATCCTAAAAATCCTGAAAAATGGGACGGTTTTATCGGAGCCCTTCAAAGTGACCTGATTGACATCGCATTTTACATGTCAAATACCGCAGATCGCCATCCTTATGCCAGCTTCACAACACCCCTGATTTTTATGGACCTTGTATTTTACACGGCCCTGCCAGAGGTCAGTGTAAAGTGGCAAGCGATCGTCTACCCTTTTGAGCCCAGTGTTTGGTTTCTCGTTTTCTTGTCCGTGACTGCGACTGCTCCAGTTTTCTACGCTCAATTCAGATTTAAATCACCGGAATCCCAAAAAGAATCCAAATCCAACACAAAATTGACCACAAATTTTGAATCGGATTCTCCACTTTACACGGCCCTCATCCTGCCAATTTGTGCCCTGCTCATGGAATCTTTTCCCGGTCCAAAAAACAAAAGAGTTCGCCCACTTCTCGCCCTCTTCTTCTTTTATGCGATCATCATCTCCGTCTTTTACAACTCGAACCTCATGTCATTCCTCACTTTTCCGGAGGAGGAAAGATATCCGAGGTCATTCGATGACCTCGCCCAAATGTCAAAATATCACACCACTCTTCAGCATTATCCAGGATCACCCTGTGACGTCTTTTTCAACAGAACGATGAGTCCAACGTTTCTTGAGATAAACAAGAGGCTGACGCGAAACCGATCTGGAGCCACATGTATGATAAACGCTACCCTTGAGAAAAAACCATTTCCAAGTGTTTGTTTCGGCTGGGATCTTTTGCTCAGGTCGCAGATAGCAAAAAATTTAACCTTGTTTGGTGATTTTGGCGTCGTGACGAAATCCAGAGACAAAATAATGACCTTGTCCCTAGGCGCTGTAGTGAAAAAGGAGTCAAAATATTACGACGCTCTTAGTTCGAATTTTGGCGCGCTCAGAGACACGGGAAACTTTGACAAGTGGATCAATGACGCGATTCGAATTGAGACTGCAAGAGGGAGGCAGTGGATTAAAGAAGCTACAACGGGCAATCCGGATCTCGATGCACTTCCAGCTACAGATGTCAGAGGGCGCTCAGCAGGAAGCGCGAATGCTAGAAAAGTGTTGGAACTTTCAATAGGCGCTACAGAATCAACGTGCAAACCGTTCACCATTGGAAATTTTATAGTAGCTTTTGCATGTATGATTTTTGGAGCATTTGTATCAGGAGCTGGATTTTTGTTGGAAATTTTAAATGTTCGACATGGACTTACAAGAGTTTCTTTTTGGTCAAATTGTGGGTGCAACAAAAAACCTATAATTCATACTGAAAGAGAAACATGTCTCCAAGACGAAAATTTAGAATCTGCAGAGGAAAGGAAAGACACAGGGAAAATTTCCGGTCCTTTGTCTAAGAATGTCTAAGAAAGATGGTCACATCTCGAGTCTCGAGGAGATTTTTTTTAAAAGGTCAAAGCCCTAAAACTAGAAAAAGAGTGTAAATAAAAATACATTTTGTAGAATGAAACCAGATGAAAAAAATTAATTTCTATCAAAGCATAAACATGAACTCATTTTTGTCATTTTCTTGAATACACGCCAATTACCTGCTAAAAATTGGCATCCGTTTATCTGCTATCAGCCACACATTTAATTGTCTACACACTTCACCATGTACATTTATCAAGGATTTCTAATTGGCAAATTATGTAGACAAATTCTCATGTCAGAAAGGTGTAACTTGAGCTAGAAAATTAGAGGGAATTGTACTACACTCTCTTATCTTTATGCGTCTATATTGACTGTGAACAAAATCTCAAATTACAAAACTATTGCCTTTGTCAGGGCCGGTATTTGGATTTGGGACTTCAATGCCCTCGGTAGACGCTACCCGCCAGGCGAAAAAAGAAAGTTTGTGGTGCAAATTCAATTTTTTGGAGCCTTCTATTTCTTATTTTGGTTTTGTGAAATTTGCGAGTTGGAACTAACCGTTAGATATTTTGGGCCCGAAACCCCTCAATGATCTGTGCAGCTGTATGCTCTATCTGTATGCCTAAGACCGCCACTGAAGACTTCTAATTTGCATAGTTATGGAGCTACGGTTCGCTTAGGTATGCCACGAGCGACCGATATTCAGGAGATAACGACGTACCATGTTCAATTTTGTACGACAACATAAATCGTGATTCAAGATGCAGAAACGTGTATTGTTTTCTCGGTTTTAGGTTTCACGACTTGTCATGTGTAGAATACGAAATTTAGGATGTCTAGATAAGGCAATTTAATTAGATGGTTAATCCTACGAGTGTCTTCTAATGATATCCCTGTACGTTGTACAATGTACAATGTACATACGACACACAATGCATTCAACGTGCAAGGAGTGTTTTTTCATTCTTTCTTCTGTCCATTGGATTGGACAAGCGTCTGATAAAAATAATGATGAAAATAACGTAAATATGTTGCAGCATAGTTTTTGACAGCTTAATTATATACGCGTTTTTTGTTGTCCGTTTGTTCCACTTTGAACATTAGATTTAGTAGTAATTCTTCAAATTCATAGAAAATAGGCAGAGAAACTACATCAGGATTCGAGATTCGAGTGAAAACTTTGACAGGGAGTTGACAATTGAAAAAAATTAAGGCTAAAATTAGAAAGTACAAACACGGGGCAAAAAATCATGTACACAGGATTTTACACGCTGTTTTCATTTTGTTGTTTGTTTTTCTTCATTACCGGCTTTGAAATTAACATAACAAGGAAAATTGCGCAAAATAATATCAAACCTTTTTGGAGGGAACTACGTCAAGTTTGGGATTCAAATGTGATTTTTGAAGGAGATTCAAATACAAATTCTGTTTTAAATTCAGCGTGTCAACGGCAAGTTTATTCCATGAGTGCACAAGTTTTAGACGGTTTATTCATCAATAACAAAAGCTCTTTTGATGCTTACGCTAGTGTACAAGTTTTGACCAGAGTCACACATAATCAGAGTCAGAGTCAGGCAAATTTCATATACAAATGTCCTCACGTGCTCCACTTTTCCTTTCACTGTGCCAACGCACTGATTTTTTTGGAACAGAACCAAAATTACAGTGACAATCAAAGTGAAACAGACTACAAAATAAAAACTGTAAAAAATTTGTGGAATTTTCTGTTTAAATCCGGATCTCCCAGATTCACGCATCATATTTTTGTCGGCAAAAAGAACCAACTTGATTTTCTATCAGAGGGAAAAGACACAGTCAACTTTGATTTAAAGCCAAAAGTTGGGCAATCCGACGAGAATTCAACTGACTGGAACTTGCAACTCGTTTCTTTTGTAAAGGATTTAAAGTACAAAACTGGGATTTCCGTTGATGATTTTAATAGCGGGAAGGAACAGAATGTTCATTTAATTTTCAATCCGGATTTTGTTCAAGCGCTTGGATTTTCCGATGCCCCTAACGACAATTTCCCGTGGGATAAATTTACCACCTTGAAATTTCGATTAAATAACGTAAGAAATGGGCATTTAAGAGTTGACGGTTATCCCATGGCCCTTCACATTGTTCGGGATGAAAAAGGACGACCTTACGCGGGTAAAAACGGACAAAAGTAGCCACAATTTTGGTTACGAGGGAATTAAACTTTTGGTTATGAAATTAACAAGGGTTTTGATTTTTCTCTAGGTACAACATTCAAAACTTTTGAGGCTTTGAGTCGTCATCACAATTTTACGTATACGTTTACGTTTAACCATTTTCGGAACCTGGGCCGAAACCCCCAAAATCCGGAAAAGTGGGACGGATTCATCGGAGCCCTTCAAAGTGACCTGATTGACCTCGCCTTTTACATGTCCAATACAGAAGAGCGATACCTCTACGCAAGTTTTTCAACGCCTTTAATTTTCCAGGACCTTGTATTTTTTACGGCCTTGCCCGAGGTCAGCGTCAAGTGGCAAGCTATTGTCTACCCTTTCGAGCCCAGTGTTTGGTTTCTCGTTCTTTTGTCTGTGGCTGCGACCGCTCCAATTTTCTACGCTCAATTCAAATTTAAATCGCCAAAATCCCAAAAACAATCCAAATCCGACACAAAATTGATGTCAAATTTCGAGTCGGATTCTCCATTTTACACGGCCCTTATCCTTCCAATTTGTGCTCTGCTCATGGAATCGTTTCCAGCTCCAAAAAACAGAAGGATTCGTCCACTTCTCGCCCTCTTCTTTTTTTATGCGATCATCATTTCCGTCTTCTACAACTCGAATCTCATCTCGTTCCTCACTTTTCCCGAAGACGAAAAATATCCGAGGTCATTCCTTGACCTCACGCAAATGACCCAGTATCACAGCACCCTCCAGCATTATCCAGGATCACCCTGTGACGTCTTCTTCAACAGAACGACAAACCCAACTTTCCTCGAGATCAAAAAGCGATTCAAGAGAGAGCGATCTAGCGCAAAGTGCCTGATTTCTGCGGCTCTTGAAAAGAAACCATTTCCAAGTGTTTGTTTCGGTTGGGACCTTTTGCTCGGATTCCAAATAGCAAAAAACTTGACCGTGTTTGGTGACTTTGCGGTTGTAACGAAATCCACAGAGAAAATAATGTCATTGTCTCTAAGCGCTGCATTTAAGAAGGAATCAAAATATTACGACGCGCTGAGTTCCAACTTTGGCGCGCTCAGAGACACGGGACACTATTTGAAGTGGGTGAGTGATGTCATTGGAATTGAGACGGCAAAAGGGAGTCGGTGGATTAAGAAAACTACAAGAACTACAAGGGAAAATTCCGTTACGAATCAAGATCCCAATTCAGCTGCCAGAGGGCGCTCCACAGAGCGCGCGAACGCCAGGAAAGTGTTGGAACTTTCAAAAGGAGCTACGGAGTCAACGTGTAAACCATTCACAATGATGAACTTTACAGTAGCTTTTGCTTGCATAATTCTCGGATCATTTATTGCAGGAGCTGGATTTTTATTGGAAATTTTGAGTTTTAAAAACCGCGTATTTTTGAAATGGCATAAAAAAAAGTACCGTAGATAAACTGCTGTAGACTGTAGAGAATGAATCACCGTACAATAGAGAAATGAATTTCTGTACTCTCTATCAATGAAATAATGAATAAAACATGAATAATAATCAAACATTATTGCTGACCTCATTCACAACTCATTTATTATTCGTGTTGCGATGAGATGGAAATCTGATTCTGGTATGTTTTTGTTGCGTTGACCCGTTTTGTGTACATTTTCTCATATGAATGAAAGTGCGTTAGCATTGGCATCTGCAATGGCTTTTACTATTGAGGATGGCAGCGTCGAAGCTGATATCTACTATTAAAATTAATTAGTATCTGTTTCTGTACTATTGCATGCTTTCGCTTTTCCGTTTTAGCTGACTCTCTAATGAAAGATGGTGGTCGCAGGAAGAGTTCTTTTTGCTTCTCTTACAATTCTGCTCAGCTTGTACGTTGAAAAATATCGCAAGGCGGATTTGGTAAAGACGTTTGTGGAGGATCCACCGGATTTGAATTTACCGTTGGAAGAAAAATATGATTTTATTATTGGTGGGTGGTCCCTTGTCATTTGTTTCTTGCCATTTTTTCCCCTTTTGAATTTGAAAGGTGGCTCTAAAAAATATCAGTTGACAAAAGTTGAGCTTGTTTGTTTGTTTCCTTTTCAGTTGGCGGTGGTGCGGCCGGTTGCGTGGTAACCAATAAATTAATTTATTCACAACTGTTTGGTGTTTGGTTTGGTTGATTTGGTCTGTGGTTAATCTTTGTATTTTGAATTTTGAATTTGAAAGGTGGCCCGAAGATTGAGTGACGCCAAGTTTACAGTGTTACTCCTTGAAGCGGGTACGTTTGAAATTTTGATTCAAGTTGACATTTGAAATTAACAAGCAGTGCACTAAATAAATTTTACAAATAGACAATTGAGATGAAAACCCAATTTCTTTTCTGCACAATGTGTTATATTTGTATTTTTAAAGGTGGCTCGCCGCCCCCACTGTCAAATGTGCCCCTCCTCTTTTTCTACAATCAGCGGGACGTTCCTGATTATCTCTTGCACTACATTCCCGTCCGGCAGAAATACACAGGGCTCAAAAATATCTCGGTAGTTACAATAACAATAATTATTAACACAGCTTAAACTGAAGATAAATATTTAGGAGATTCTTTGTAGTAGAAAAACATAGATACCACAAATGTTCAGAAATATAGTAATCTTGTAAAAATTGTTTAAAAGGATGTGCAAACTGTGGCTGGGCGAGTGGTGAGATCATATTTATGTTTTTCAAACAGTTTTTTTTCTACACAACTCAAGAACCAAAAGGAATTCAAATCAGGTTTTCCAATTCTATTTTTTTTTCTTTATTTCAGCTTGGTGGCGGTACCACTGTTAGTGGCCTGGTTTATGAACGGTAACAGACGAAAAAGTTTTCCATCCGGTTACTTTGAACTTTGTGCTGCATTCAAAATATGACAATTCTAATTCCTTTTTATACGACTAAAAATGTAGAGGAAATCCGAGAGATTTTGACAGGTGGTCAGAAATTACAGGTGACCCAAGTTGGCGCTATGAAAATGTCCTCAAGTATTTTAAGCTACACGAAGACTATATGGGCAATTTCCCAATAACTGGTAATCAAAAATGTCAAATGTGGGTGGTGATATTGGGTGGTGGGTGATGACTTACCATTACCAGTATTTCAAGATGTCAAAGTCCTGCTATTTCCATTTCCATTAATATCAGTATTTCATGTTGTGTTTCTAGATCAACATGGTACAAATGGGCCAATGGGCATAGAACAGCCGAATTTTCACCCAGATCAAGCGGAATTTCTTCAGGCCGGAGTCGAGCTCGGATTTGACGTCAATGATCCAAATGGACCCAATAAAATTGGTAACTACTGTTACGAATCCCAAAAATTGGTTAAAAATTACAAATCAAACGTTTACGTGGCTAAGAAACAACAAACATGTAATATATTTTTTAGGTTTTAGTCCCGGGAATATGTACACGAGAAATGGACGGCGCCAAAGTACCTATTTAGCCTACATCAAACCGGTTGAGAAACGACAAAAATACTTGACAATCTACAGATATTCCGCCGTCTCACGGGTACAACAAAACTTGCGTTTTATAATAGATTTTTCTCATACCTGAATATGAAATATGGAATAGAAAATTTTCTTTTAATGCTCTTCTCAACTGCAATTTACTTTCAGGTTTTGTTCGACGGCAACACGGCGATGGGCGTAGAATACAAAAGACACGGCATTCCTCGCGTCGCCTTTGCTAACAAAGAGGTCATTTTGACATTTTCCACTGTTTTACAAAATTCCTTTCTTACTATTAGTGCATGAGATTTTTTGATGTGTATGCGAATCAATTTAATTATCAATGAAAAATATTTTTAACAGGTCATTTTGAGTGCTGGACCGTACTCAACTCCAATGATTTTGGTACACTAAACACAAAACTTAAAACCAAACCAGAAGCACCAATTACGAAACGTTTGGCAAAATTTTTTAATGTCTAGTATTTTTTCGTTTTGTGTAGATTAAATCCGGAATCGGACCACGGGATCAGTTGAACGCCGCAAAAGTCAAGGTGAAGCTCCTTATTATCGATTATCGATAATGGATAAGAATAAATTATCGATTCAAAACCACAATTTCTTTTGATTGAGGTCACATACTTTACTTGTGATCAATTTTAGGTCCAAAAGCACTCGATTCTCCCCGTGGGCCAGAACTTTATGAACCATGTGTGTGTTCCCATCCGGGTCAAAGTTGAGAGATCTAGAAGCTTTCACTTGGTCAGTGACCTGACCTTCAAGGATATTGACCTTTACCTCAAACAAGGCCAAGGTTTGAAATTATTGTACATTGTACATTGTTCACAGATTTGTCGTGACCTGTGACCTTTTCCTGTGACCTTTTCTGTGATCTGTGACCTTGTCCTATGACCTTTATCTGTGACCTTGTCCTATGACCTTTATCTGTGACCTTTTCTTGTGACTTGTGACCTTTTTCTATGACCTATGAACTGCTATTCTTCCTTATGATTGCAGCTCGAAGCATTTTAATAAAGTCTCAAAGCTCAAGATGAAAGTAACTGTGTTTTAAACATGACATTGTTTTGCTGCAGGTCCTTTGGCAAGCAATAATCAAGTTGCTTACGCCTACTTGGTTTCTTCAAGAGCAAAGAAGGATGGAGAAGGAAATTGGCCGGATATCCATCTAGCCTACACCTTTGACGACCCAATTAATGAGGATCAGGAAGAAAATACTCAGTATGGAAGTTGTCTCGTCAGCGTTGCTCGACCGAGGTCTCGTGGAAGAATCACCTATAATGCCAGCGCCAACGACATTCTTGATGTAAAACTGCCCATTGTTGATCCGAAATATTTTTCTGACCCATCAGATTTTGTGGTGGCTCTTGAAGGTAAACAACGTCAAGTGACCGAGTAAACTGTTAGAGTAAAGTTTTATTTAGGATTAAAAGTAATCTTTCAATGGCTGGATGTTTTATGTTTAGGAATTGACTACTGCAAAAAGATTATAGAAACAAGAGGTTTTCAAAAAATTGGCGCACAGATGTTTCCCGGCCCAAAGCCACAAGAGTGTCGTCAGTACAACAAAAATAGCAGAGACTTTTGGGGTTGCTATATCCAGTATTTTCCTACAACGTACCAGAATGTTGGAGGAACTGCTCGAATGGGCCGCATCAATGACCCTGACGCTGTTGTCGGTCCAAATCTTAAGTGAGTAAAATTAAGTCATTTACATCTCAAAGAACATTAATAAATCAAAAAAGATCATGACATTTGACCTGCAAACAATGACCTTTGAATGTTTTTTATTCTTGAACCTTTTTAGGGTCATTGGCATTGAAAAATTAAGAGTGGTAATTTTGACATAATTTTTACTGTTCAATAACTTTTCCGTAACAATAAGCCGCTAAAACTCTAAACTCGAAACTCGAAAAAAATACTCAGGCACTTTGTTTTGGAATTTGTAGGTTGACTCCTCCGTCATGCCGACTTTGCCCGTCGGCCAAACCACTGCACCAACGATCATGATTGCTGAAAAAGCCAGTGACGAAATAATTCAAAGGTATTCGGATTCAAATTCAAAATTGAATTTGAGGACAACTGTTTGAAAGCATAATGAATAAGTCCATTCCAAATATTCAAAATCCGATTGTCAATTGTCAGTGCCTATAAATTTTGTACTTTAAATGTTAGTAAAAAGAATATGGAGTACGCGAAACATGGAGCGCGAATGCTCAGAAACTGTTGAATTTTTGTATAACATTTTGAACTGTAAAAAACTGGTTTTGAAATATTAAATGGCAGTACAAGAAATGCGGTAGCTATAATCTGTCATAAAAAATGGAGAATAGAGAACGAATCAATGTACAATATGCGCAATATGCAATACCTACAAAAGGGGAAATTTCTGTATTCCGTATCAATAAATTTCATAATTAATAAATAAAACATGAATATTCAACTTGAATGATCAAGTCAATGCTCAATGCTCACCTCATTCATTGATGCACATTGCACATTATGTATTATTCGTATTCGCACGACGTGAGATGTAAATCTGATTATCGTCTGGTGTTGTTGTTGTGCTCACCTGTTTTGTGTACATTTTCTCATATGAATAAAAGTGCATTGGGATCGACAGCGTATTTTGTTGTTGAGAATGAAAGCGTCTGATGTAACACTTGGCACGGAAAATAATTAACCTTCTGTTTCGTTTGATTCTCTCTTCTCGCTTCTTTCCGTGATCCAATGTTGACTGTCGATTGTGGACTCTCTAATGAACTAAGGAAACATGACAATTGCTGGAAAAATTCTATTTGCTTCAATTTCAGTGCTACTCAGCTTGTACGTGGAAAAATATCGCAAGGCGGATTTTGAAAAAACGTTTGTGGACGACCCTCCGGATCTAAATTTACCCGTGGAAGAAACCTACGACTTTATTATTGGTGGGTGGTCTCTTGCCATTTGTTATTTGTTATTTCTCATTTTTTCACCCCTGTTTGGCGGGCCTCTCAAAATCAGTTGACAAATGTGTTTTTTTGTTTGTTTTCAGTTGGCGGTGGCGGCGCTGGTTGCGTGGTAACGAATCATATTTTTCACAGCCGTCTTGTTCTGTCTGTTCTTGCCCTTTTTGAAAACTCTTTAGTTTTTTCTTCCCTTTGTATTTTCCGGTTGTTAGTTGTGAATTTTGAAATTTGAAATTTGAACTTTGAAGGTTGCGCGCAGATTGAGTGATGCAAACTTTAAGGTTTTGCTCCTTGAAGCGGGTACGTTTGAAATTTTGATTCAAGTTGACATTTGAAATTAACAAGCAGTGCACAAAATAAATTTTACAAATAGACAATTGAGATGAAAACCCAATTTCTTTTCTGCATAATGTGTTATATTTGTATTTTTCATGTTAAAGGTGGAGATCCTCCTCCAATTGCGAATGTGCCCTTCATCTTTTTCTACAACAGGCGGGATGTTCCTGGTTATCTTTTACGCTACACTCCCGTCCGGCAGAAAAACGTAGGATTGGGGAATATCTCGGTAACTAACCATTAACCATTTCCTTGCGAATCAGATTTGAACAAAATTCTGTCTTACAGAAAACTTGCCAAAAGTCGTCTAGCATTTTTGCCAATATTATACCTTAAGATTCGATAAGTTTAGAAGCAATGTAATCTTGAGTAAAATTATGCATTATGCATGCTAAAAGGATTTGAATACCGTGGCTGGTCGCGTTTTGGGTGGAGGAACTTCTATTAGTGGCCTGGTCTATGAACGGTAACAGATGAAAAATTTCTACTTCAAATTTTAATTTCGACGTTATACTACATTTAAAATATGGTAATTCCAACTTCTTTTTACGACTAAAAATGTAGTGGAAATCCCAGAGATTTTGAGCAATGGGCACAAATCACCGGAGATGATGTAAGTACACACTACACACATAATAATTTCAAAATGTGTGGTTGAAAACGTTTTCTTTTTTGTGTGACTTTGACGTCGCTTACTCAAACTGACAGAGCTGGCTGTATAAAAATATCCTGAAATATTTTTTGAAACATGAGGACTACATGGGAAGTTTTCCGCTAAATGGTAATCGATCATGTCGATGAATTATTTCAAGATAATAAATATAATATCAGGATTTTGATCACATGTGCATTAAAATTAAGTGTAATTGTTTTTAGGCGAGCACAGTCAAAATGGACCGATGGGCATAGAGGAGCCCAATTTTAACCTTGTTGAACCAGAATTTCTGCAGGCGGGAAAAGAGCTCGGATTTGACGTCAATGATCCAAATGGACCAAATAAAATTGGATTTAGCCCTGGGAATATTTATACGAGGAATGGGCGGCGCCAAAGTACTTATGTGGGCTACATCAAGCCCATTGAAAAGAGACAAAAATACTTGACGATCTACAGATATTCCGCCGTCTCGCAAGTACATAAAACCTCAATCAGAAAACAGAGTTTTCAGAAATCCTAATCAAAACCTTTCTTTGAATGCGTTTAACCCTCAACTAACTCTCGTAGGTTTTGTTTGATGGCAAAAAAGCGATTGGTGTGGAATACAAAAGACATGGGGTTGCTCGTGCCGCTTTTGCATCAAAAGAGGTCATTTTGACATATGTTACTACTCCTTTAACCTATTTTCCTTGTGCATAAAATGTTTGTAAGCTCTAAATTTTAAATGACTCGACACTCGACAGGTCATTTTGAGTGCTGGACCGTACTCAACTCCAATGATTTTGGTAAGCTGCAGATAAAACCAGAAATTCCAACTACGAAACGTTTTGCAAACTCTTGTCACGTCTAATATTTTGTGTAGATAAAATCCAGCAAGTTGTAATCATTACGATACTTGGAGAATGAATAATAGTGTGAAATATTTTTGACCTCTGATATATTTTTCTCTCTTTTGTGTAGATAAAATCCGGAATCGGCCCTAAAGATCAGCTGAAAGCCGCTAACGTAAAATTTAAACCAATAATAATAACATTCACATTATCAAAAATACTAAAAAATTTTTCCTTGAGACGAAAATTATTTTGATTGAGGTCACACACTTTCCTTGCGGTCAATTTTAGGTCAGACCTCTCTCAATTCGCCCAGTAGGCCACAACTTTATGAATCATATTTGTACTCCTGTTCCAATCAAAGTTGAAAAATCCAAAAGCTGGCATTTGACAAGTAACCTGACCTTCCAGGATATTGACCTTTTCCTCAAACAGGGCCAAGGTGTGTGTACTACGCATGCAAATTGTTTTTTTTATCGTGATTGTTAATTCGTCTTTTTGGTCGTTGGCACTACTTTAATACTAGCACAAAATAATATTTTTTTGTTTTTAACCCAGGTCCGTTGGCAACTAATAATCAAGTTGCCTACGCCTACTTGGTTTCTTCAAGAGCTAAGCGAAATGGGGAAGCAAATTGGCCAGATATCCATTTAACCTACGTCTTTTTGGACCCCTTGAACGAGAATGAAGATAGGTTTCCGCAGTATGGATATTGCCTAGTCTCTGTTGGTCGACCAAAATCTCGTGGAAGAATCACCTACAATTCCAGTGCTAGTGACATTCTTGATACAAAACTGTCCATCGTTGACCCAAAATACTTTTCGGATCCAGCAGATTTGGAGGCGGCTCTTGAAGGTACGTGAGTTTGTAAACCAACACGTTTTATCTTGGATAAACCATTTTGAAGAGACATGCATCGTGTAAGAATTTTTCTTTTTAGGAATTGAATACTGCAAAAGGATCACAGAAACAAAAGCTTTCAAAAACATTGGTGCACAAATATTTCCGGGTCAGAAGATAAAAGAGTGTCGTCAGTACAATAAAAAAAGTAGACCTTATTGGACCTGTTTTATTAGGTATCGTCCTCAAATGTTCCTAAATATTGGAGGCACTGCTCGAATGGGCCGCATTGATGACCCTGACGCTGTTGTCGGTCCACGACTCAAGTATGTACAATGTACAATGTAAAATGACCTCATTTAGATTTTAGATCCAAACTAATACCGTCAACAATCAACAATCAGTAGCATTTGACATGCAAAAATTGACCTCTGGTGATTTTCTTGCACTTTAAAAACTTTTTAGGGTTATCGGCGTCCAAAGATTGAGAGTGGTGATTGATCACATCATTTTTACTATCGAATAATATTTTCCGCTAATTAGCCGCTAAACCGCAAAGCAAATACTTACACCATCTTTTATCGAAATTTGCAGGTTGATTCATCCGTCATTCCGACTTTGCCCGTTGGCCAAACAACTGCACCTACGATCATGATTGCTGAAAAAACCAGCGAAGAAATTATTCAAGAGTATTCCACATCAAAATCCAATTTAATGTCAAATATTTAGAAAGGATAACGAATAAATCAAGTGATGAATCAATATTCAAAATTCAGCCGTCACGCATCATTACTCACATTAGTTATACACGAACACAAACAATGAGACAACAAAGAGATTGCGGTAATAAGCATATTTTGTGATAGGGACCACAACAAATTGCATCAATGTTTTGATGATTTTTGGATTAAAATATGACAAGTAATGTGAAAAAAATCACAGATCCCTTTAGTTACGATTTGAATCATTTCTCCTTACTTCAAAACAATTTGTATAGGATTCTCTAAAATTTATTAACGCAAACGCATTTGACTTTTTTTGTTTCGTTGCCATGTGACATCAATTTAATCTTTCTAAATTGTCAACATGTATTTTGAAGATGTGCAAACCATTTTTACTGTGGGTGGCTTCACGG
>JAQGBH010003741.1:0-18908 GCA_034698265.1 Sminthurinus aureus
CGAGGTTCCCTAAATTCTGAGGAAGTTCACGGATCTCATTGTCACTCAGGCACAACTTTCTGAGCCTTGTCAAATTGGTCAGTTGCTGTAAATCAATAATACAAGAAATATATTATAAATTGTAAATATTTAACATACCTATACTTTTCTGAAACAATGAATTTGTTGAATCTATACTATACTGAAAATGGTCCTAGAAATATATAAAATATTGTTGTGATTTAACGTGTCTGACGCATGTCCTATGTTTGGGTTTTTACTTTAGTAATATTATGCTCAGTATATTGTATTACCATATTATGCACACACACGAACCATCAACAAAGTTATTTCATTCTTTTACAATGAGCTGACTTGTTAATTTAAAATGAATTTATCTAGTCCTGTAATCAATAAGATCCCAATTAAACACAGTGGAAACGTTAACGGGATTGTTATTACAGGTAGGAAGATCGCACATGGTCGGAAAAAATCCTATCTGTACATTATAAATTGGAGAATCTAGTATTCATCTGATACAATGTGAGAAATGAGATTGAGTTAATCTGATTAACAGACAAGGAACAGACCAAAACAACGGTCGTTATTTCATTATGCACTACTAAATTATGCTTTACACTATTTAATTATGATATGATCGAGAGATATTTTCCTTTTAACTATATATATAGAAACCTCAAGAGAGCTTAACCATCATGATGCACATGAGCTAAAGAAGTGAAGGGAGAAAACTATAAATAGATGAAAGATACTGTAAGTTGCAAATGCTCACTAAAATCCACGTGGATAACTTATTTGTAATTCTATAATGCTTTAATTTAAAGCATATTACATATTACCATTTCCCCCCTGATAATATAAAAAGATTACTCACAAGTCACAAGCGATTCATATTTCATGATTCCTGCTATTTTGTTATATTAATTCAAATTATTAATTAAATAATGAGAATTTTCTGTGCTGTAATATTAAAGTGTATAGTATTTATTTTATAAAGAACTCGACAATTTAAGCTTCATCCATGAAAACAAAAAGTAGCAGTATTTTTATGCTAGGATAGATTTATGTAAATGTAGCCGAAAATTTTTATAGTCCACACGTGCATTAGTTTTGTATTACTTGGCTTTTTGTACACCTACATAATGATATAGTGTATACATTATTGTTGTAGTATGGTTATTGTCTCATGAGTTTGGAGACAAAGTAACAAACATATATGACTACAACTACAGAGTAGAGTATTTTACAAAATTAAAACTATTTGTATATATACATAATCTGTATGCTGAAACAATACAGTAGTTTTCACGAGTAGACAATGCCCAAATTACGTAGCACAAGTTAAAAAGTAGCAAAATCACAGACCAAAAAAGTCAAAGGTAGAGAAATAAGTCTGAACATTGTACATAAAATACCGATACAAATTTTTAAAAAGTTTATTCTATGAATGTTTTGTGTGAAAAAGTAAAACAGGCAAAAAGTGCTTTGGAGTCAACAGCATGACGTTCAATGTTCTGTTCAAGAAGTTTTTTAGCGGAAGCCAGAGCCTAAAACTGACTTTTCATCTTCTACTTAATAATTTTTCTCGTGCAATATCACATCTTCGTTAGGTTCCTTGTTTTGCTTAGTGCTTGTTAAAGCAAACTGCTTCTTCTTCTTCTTCTTGTAGCATACTATCTTTGTAAAGGTTTAAAGGTTTCTTTGAACAAAGTTGATTTTCATCTTGTCATGTTTACTATATAAAAATATATATATGTAACCAAAATCCTTGTCAAGATTTATTTTCTTTGACTGAACATACGGACAAATTAAAAGTTATAATTACATGAATTACTATTACTATTAAAGTAATTGAATTTATTCTTTAGAGACAATGAAAAAAACTTGCAAGTAAAAAATTAACCTGAGACTTCTTATAAACGTGTATAAAACTAGAGTAGGGACAAACACTGACTCCAATTCCATTAACCAAATAAACGCTATTTATGCATATTCTTCCAAAACATTAATGAGACAGTTTCACCAAAATGTCGGGGTTTTATTAAAATTAACAAAATAACTGTATAAAGTTTATATACATTATACCGAACAAGGAACATGTATCTATGCATGTCGAAACAAACAGAAATACTTATGTGTATAAATTTTATCAGTATCATCAACTTTACAGCGATGTGTGGATTCCAAATACATATGACTACTTAGGATGTGTAGTAGTTTTAGCTATAACAGCTAACGTCACATTACAATAAGACTCTACTTTTGTTTATTAACAATCATAGTAATATGTTTATTATATGAATATGAAAATGTAGCGTTTGTCGGTCAAAATATTTACACCGTCAATTTTGATGAAAGCAACCCATCTTTGGAAAAGACTACATCAACTCCATTATATATTTTTTTATACATTTTGAATACACACAAAAGAAATACATCCGGCCTACGTAACTACTACTGTACTAATAAAGTTGACATGTTTTAATGTGGATTGTTTCAAAGTGTTTCAAAAAGATTCGGAAAAAAATATCATTGAAGAATTTGCTGTTGATTTTGGCTCGTTTATGTTTAGGCTTAGTCATCATAGTACTAGGTAGTATTCATTCATTCCTGGTTATCAGAGTAATTCTATGAATACTGTAGTATAAAAATAAATGTATGATTCAAGAGTTCATGTGTGTGTGTGTGTGTGTGTGTGTGTAAGAATATGGACATAATACTTACAAGATATAAGATATATACACATACACGCATAATTGTACTGATAATGATTAATGATTATATTATGATCTTATTAGGCCCATTAGTATTAGAATATTATAGGAATAGTAGTAGTGGTGTAAAAGAGCGGACCCAAAAGTGGTTTCTCTTTACCACAATATCATAACGCCTTCTCCTATTTCTATGTAAATACTGATGACATTGCTAATTAAATTTTTTCTTTTTTTTTGGAACGCATTCAAACCACAGAAAAAACATGTATTCATGTATAGAGAAAGACAGAGGGTATAATAATTACAGAAGATACAAAACTCATAAAGTGTGTGTACACACATAACTTTAGAGTCAAATACTTACACATTGTAAATTATAATAAAAATAAAAGAACTAATAAAAGAACAAGACTCACTTTAGGTAATTCACGAATATGGTTGGCATCCAGAAGTAATTCTTCAAGAGTTCGGGCATAACGAAATGTTTCATCAGGAATGGATGCAAGGGATTGATGTCTTTTATCGACATATTCCACTTGCTGATTACAACGAAAAGGTACACAAGACATGCCTTTAGCGCTCCACTTTTTCATGCCGAGAAATCAAAACTTTTTTTTAGAACATCACTCGGTCCACAGATTGATCCATTGGGATGTCTTCTGTGGTCATAATGCCGTTGATAAAATATTCATACAAAATAGATCAAGTAACAAACAAATTTAATGTACTGATAACAGTATCAATATTTTTGGTTATATATATGCACTGGAAACTGGAACACACACTATAACATACGCTGATTATAATATTTTTGTAGATTTTATAGATGATATTCAATTTCTTGAATAAATATTATTATACATTATACACTGACTTTTTATGTGTTTGTTCTTCTTATTGATAATCAAGCAAAAACATAATTTATCAAATAAAAATCAGCAAATTTATAGATAACAGATAACACTCATGCAAGTAAGCAACAAACAAACTATTAAGCTTTTGCTTTATATTATATAGTTTTTGAACAAGTTATTCGTAACATGTATAAGTATATCAAAATAATAATAAGATATGTATTATTTATTTTTACAAATAATAATAATATTGCACATTCGAGACGTGATTAAGTAAAAAAAACTTAAAACTTGCACAATGACTCAGGATTCCGTATACAATTAAAATACTTTTTTGTCACACAATTAATTATAGTAGAGAGATTAGGGATATTTATAGCAATATGTAACAGAAAAAACATACACTTCACAACTTTTAAAAATTAAATTTAAATATTAATTCCTTATAAGATATACTGGAAACTGGAAGGTTATCCGTCAGGTGAAATTTGCTGTAATTGATCATGCAAATTGAAATTTCTTTTGATGATGATAAAAATAATAGACTGACAATATTTTCTATTCTTGACAGATTTTTGATAAACAGTCAAAATTAAATCTAAGTACTTGACACTTGACAAGACTAAAAAATAAACACATTCACCGCAAGAAGATTTAATATTTCTTTTGTGTACTATGTTATTTTTGAATGATATTTAGCAAAAAATTCAACAACAATTAGTACGGATTCCGGACGTTAAATATTAAATAAGCACATACCAATTGAATGATGTTTTCAAAAAAAACCAACAACAACAAAACATTTATCAGGAAAAAAAAACCTCAATTCATTTCAAATACAAAAAAAAGCCACTCGCTTCCTTGGAGCATTCCAATGGATTTCAACACATCAAGTATTTAAGTAGCTTTATTTTTTTAGAAAATTAAAATAAAGGGAAGATATTTTAAAATTATGTTTCACCTACCACTTTTAAATGACACAAGTACTTTAATGCTTATAATGAACTGTAAATATGTATTTTTTTGTTAAACTTTTTTGAATCACAATAAAGTATCCACTCTCCTCTCCAACTCCGAACTAAATGACATTCCTTGCTAGTAACATAAAGCTCTGCATTGAATGGGTAAATTCATGAGATTGTGTCCTATGCACTCAAAAAAATTTCAGCCAGAATTTGTTCAAGAGCCCATTTTTTGTCAAATACATACTATGTTGAACAAACAGAATTTAACAGAATAAAAAAAATTACCCTCCAAATGTAGTTTAACTTTAATGACCTTTGGAAACCATGGTTACTTGAAACTCAAAAATCTATATGTGTGTATTTAAGCTCTCGAATTCCTTTAAAAGAGCTTAGTGTACATTTGGATTGACCGCATAAGGATATATGGAATATTTTGAACGAATGATTTTATCAGGATTGACAGGTTAAGAATATATAATAAATAATATATTATTATGATCCTGTTAGGGCTCCTGAAAAAAAAATTAAAAAATTAAAGTATCAACAATCTCACGATGTTTCCCATGTAATGTATCTCTCTCTCAAACAGAAATATACACTAGTGTGTACATAACAAACGTTATGCTCACACTATAGATTCGACAGAAAGAATTTTGTTGAAAAGTCAAGTCTTGTATAATATATACACACAAAATAATATAAAACGTACTGAAAGGTTTAAATTCAAGTCGTTCCTCTTTCTAGACTACAGGTTAACTAACATTATTTATTTTCAAAATAGTTAGTATTCCAGTTTTTCAAACGTACTATAATATATGGTAAGGGACGGCAATTTTGTTTCTATACAATAGAAATCACTGATCAATATTTATAAGGAACCGATACGACATAATATTATTATATAACCTTTTCAACAAACTTGGATTTAAAAGACAGTTTCAATACACACATGCACACATCATCATTATACTTAGGACTTTAAAAAACAACATGGGTACAGTAAACAAAATGTAAACTAACCAAGTTGCAATTAACATAATGCAATGAAAAAAGAAAGAGAGAGAGAGAGAGACTCCTCTTTTCAATGGCATTTAAAACGTATAATGATGAATAATAATAATGCTTGCGTTCGTAATTGTTTGGATAATACAAAATACAATACAGACAGCATACATCGTGATAATTCTCATTCAATGCTACACACAGCTACGAAAATGTGTACTGTGTACGTATTACGTATAATATTGTATGCATGTGACAAGTTTTATCCTTAATTTTTTATCAAGAAGGAATTTTTTTTTTAATTATAATTACATTATTTGTGAGCAGTCTTGTGGGTATTTCTATGATTTTGTTGTTACGTTTCATGCGTACTAAAACGTAAAGATTGATACATTGCAAATTGTAATATGTGTCATTTTTGTTATAACTTGTAACTAATTCAATTTACTCATTCCAAAATTTTGTACTGAAAAAAAAAAACGTAATGGGAAAGGATGATGACATCATCATAATATATGAATGTATCACTTTTATATTTTGAATAAACATGCTGTGTGCAAAAAAAAAATGCCCTATTCACCCAGAAGTCTTTTTATACATCAATGTTTCCATAATGTATGACTTTGAATATGTGTGTTAATTTTAATCTTACTAATATACTAATAATAATAATTGTATGGATGTGTGTGCATGCTTTTTTGGTCGTCATTCTTCAGCATTGTTTTAATCATTCAAAATGAGGAAATCCATTGTCTTAAAAATCAGTACACACAAGAAAGTGTACAATATTGTTATAGTGCTTCTTTTACCTATACAATAGAATCACTGCCACTGTATTATTATTATATCGTATAGAGTACATTGTATGTAGAATGTATAATATATATTGGTGTACAAAATTATAGTAAGGATTCTCACCGGAAAGGATGTTTCCGATTTTTTATGTGCATGTACATATCTACTTACGTTACGACCGAGAGTCCCTTTTCAGTTACATTTTTCCCTTTGATATAAAGTCACAGGTAATAATAATATTTCCCCTTTATGTGCATGTCTGTAAGTATATATTATTATGACTTACATGTACTTAGACACGTTAAAGTACAGGTACAGTATGTCTATACATATTTAATTATACCTATAAGCTCAAGGGTCAAGATAATATGTATACATAGAGACTTTTGTAAAATTTGCATACATGGGCTTGTATTAGACTTGTAATTGTATAATATAATATAATGTTCTGGGAGATTGCTTTTTCTCATACTCAAGCAAAACGGTTGTTTTTTTTTTTGTCCAGTAAATATAATTTTGTCTTGAAAACTTTTACTACACACTACACACATGTATTTGTACCGTTTTTTTTAGCTAATGTGGTTCCATAAATGAACAATTTATGGTACATAATGTAATAATATGTAACGAGGATTTCAACGTTCAATGAAATTTCATTTTTGGCAAATCTTAGAAGACATCTTCCATCAGTTTACTAGAATTCCTGGAAAAAGGGTGGATAAAATTTAGTCAAAGAGAGAGCTGGTATCGCTACAATAAATACTATGTCGAGAGACTTATCTAGATATACGAAAAGGCCATGTTACATGTTATAGATATGGAACATGGCCTTTCCACATAGATAAAAACCTCGATATATTGTATGCAGAATTATTATTTTTGCAATGTTTTTCAATGTTTTGCGATTTCTATGTTTCTCCACTTCTTCCTCCCTTATTTGAAAATATTGCAAAAAATTGCTTGCTAAGTTAGCTAATTTTTTTAAATAGGTGTTAAGGATTCAGTGGTTGCCATAAATCGGAGGAAATCTGGACAAAATGAGTAGAACTTTTAGTATTCTCCGAGTTTATTTTAATAGTGGATTAACTACTAGTAGTAGAAAAACCGGTCGTATTCTCGGTCGAAGGTTTTATAGTTGTACACTCATAAATTCTAGGTATGAATTTATTTATTTCTAATTTTTGCAACTGGACAAAATTATCTTTCATTCATTTGTATATAATATCTCGTGATTAAATTATGCATATTTTAATTTGTTATTACATGTATATATGTACACATGTACTTACGGTACACTGTATTTTATAAAAGTATATTATGTAATTGATTTGATTTTCTTGTTAAATATACAGGTTAGTTAGTCATCCCACATTATTGTCAAAATCATGTCGACGAATTTTAATGGGTACACAAATTCAGTCCAGTCGCAACTATGCATCACTACCAGATCACACAGCTGTGGCCCTTCCAGCGTTATCTCCTACTATGGAAATGGGTACAATTATCAGTTGGGAAAAGAAAGAAGGTACACTACTAATATTAATATTATGTAACATATCATTTGTTTCTACAAATATGCCATGCCCTCTCTCTCTCTCTCTAAATGTTTTTCTTTAGTATACTTACAAAGCATATAATATAAATACAACATCTCTATTTCAAGGCATTAATATTATATTATGTGTATATAATATTTTTGACGCATTTATATTTTGTAGGTGATAAGTTGAATGAAGGTGATCTTCTAGCAGAAATTGAAACTGATAAAGCAACAATGGGGTTTGAAACACCAGAAGAAGGATACCTAGCTAAAATCATTATCCCAGGAGGTTCTAAGGATATACCTATTGGAAAAGTGAGTATTAAATATGTGATTTTTATACAGAACTATCGATTGTTATTTGATGGGTATAAATACCATGTGCCTAATACATAATTATTTTTAAAATAACAAATAATTAATCAATTTTTAAACTTTGTAATAATCTTTTCCTCTTATTCTTTTGTAGTTGGTCTGTATTATTGTACCCAATCAAGAGGATGTAGCTGCTTTTGCAGATTACAAAGCAGAAGAAGGTAGTACAGCATCACCCAAAAAACCAGCTGCTGCTCCATCAACTCCATCAGCACCTCCTCCTTCTTCTTCTCCTCCTCCTCCAAAACAATCAACTCCATCAAGAGCCGCTTCATCAATTTCCTCCGATGTTCGTGGTTTTGCATCACCACTGGCTCGCTCATTAGCACAAGAACGTGGACTTGATTTAAGCGTAAGTATAATATATTATTATGGCATATGTACTATACATGATGAATTATTGTGATTGATACACATACATTATTTTAATTATTGTATGTATGTATGCATGGATGTGTGTATATACTTATATTTTATTTTGTATCATAAATAGACAATTGGTCAAGGAAGCGGATTTGGAGGTTCTATAACTAGCAGGGATTTAGATTCAGCTAAAGCTAAAGGTACTGCTGCTGCCCGT
The DNA here is from genome assembly GCA_034698265.1 of Sminthurinus aureus. NCBI lineage: Eukaryota > Metazoa > Arthropoda > Collembola > Symphypleona > Katiannidae > Sminthurinus > Sminthurinus aureus. Next base: position 8,826 of record JAQGBH010003741.1, read on the forward strand.
AGTGGTACTTCTCCAGCTTCTGCTGCAAGTTATACTGATTTACCTGTTTCCAATATCCGTGGAGTTATTGCAAAGAGGCTCCTACAATCAAAACAAACTATTCCACATTATTATTTAACATCGGAAATTGAAATGGACAGAGTTTTAAAATTACGAGAAGAATTTAATAAACAACTGCTAAAGGATAAAATTAAGCTCTCCGTAAACGATTTTGTCATTAAAGCTGCTGCTATGGCATGTCTCAAAGTTCCGGAAGCTAATTCTTCGTGGCAGGATACCATTATAAGACAGTAAGTCATGATTATTCTTCAGAAAGTGTAAAGGACATCAAATATAAAATATTTTTTCGCAATATAATTGAAGCACTTTCTTTGATATGTGTATGTCCTGTAGACTTATGTATACATCCATCTGGTGTGTTTACATCAGTAATGTACAAAAATTTTTATACATGTTTTTTTTCTTTATTACAGGTACAATTCTGTTGATGTAAGTGTCGCTGTAAGTACTGATCGAGGTTTAATTACTCCCATAGTTTTTGCAGCTGAGAAGAAAGGATTAGCTGAAATCAGTACAGCTGTCAAAGAATTAGCTGGAAGAGCAAGAGAAGGGAAATTACAACCTCATGAATTTCAGGTATATTATACAAATTATACATTTTGATTTGCTATAAAAAGTATTGTTTGAAAAATTTGTTTAGACGTTATAATATTATGTTTACTTTAATTCTTGAAGTATCATCAAGAAAGTCTTTGAAATTCTTCAATGACTGAATAATGTTCTAAGGTATTTCAATGCAATGTTATTTTATTATGGGTTTATAGGGAGGAACATTCTCAGTTTCAAATTTAGGAATGTATGGTATTCACCAGTTTTCCGCTATCATTAATCCCCCACAAGCCTGTATTTTAGCACTTGGAGGTACAACTCAAAAAGTTATACCAGCTGATAATGAACAAGGGTATGTTAAATATATTTATTTTTGAAGTTATAATAACGAACAACATGATATTAACAATAATTATCATAATTTGAAAATTACATATTTATATAAAAATCATTTATGTATTATACTAAACACTAAATGCTTTATTTTAAATTTTAAATCATATACTAATGTTATTTATTTTTTCTACTTCCTTTCACATAACAGATATAAAGGAGTCACTGTAATGTATGCTACATTAAGTTGTGATCATCGTGTGGTGGATGGTGCAGTCGGAGCACAATGGCTTTCACATTTCAAATCTTATTTATCAAATCCAGCCGCTATGATAATGTAGACTAGTATAAAATATAAAATAATACGTAATTGAAAAGTGGAAGAAAACAAAAAGCTTGTTGTTCAATTCTTTTTGACTGGTGTCAATATGATATACATAAATAATATAATATATATACTTAGACATATTATTATATAACACGAAAAGAATCGAGTCATTTTATGTAAGTGTAAACAGAAAGCGGAAACAAAATCCGGTGCTATGCTGCCTACGTTCCCTTTTAAATAAAATTACGTAAAACCAAATATTATGTCATACGTACACATTCGTATGTGAATGTATGCATGTAACACAGACAGTAGTTTCATAGCAAAACAAAAAAAAAATACTTAGCTGGTCTGAAATAATCTCTAAGAATAAAAACAATGCGTCATAATCATAATAAATTATTGTTACTGTTACTTATTGCTATCTATCCATAAAATATGAGGGGAAAAAAATCCCAAATAGATCATACATGACATATGCTACTGCTGTTATTATTTCCAAAAGGTTATGTATAACATTTTTTGTTTTCAAACTATATTCTTTAGCAAAAGTATAATAATACAAAAACTTAATAACGTGTATATTCTATAAGGCAAAAAAAGTCGTCGAGTCAGTATCAATTATTACATTGCGTTGTAAGGAGTATGTACTTGATGTATGTACTAGTGATGTCATCATGTCAAATTGATATTATAATGAAATAAAGAAAATTTTCAAATAAAAAATGTATAAAAAAAATCAAGTCGAAAAAAGAAAAATGGTTTTAGAAAAACATTGATTTTAATTTTATTATAAATTGCAAAGACTTATACATAGCATAGTATGTACATAGTATGTACTATGATGAAAGAATAAGTAGTACATAATCACTTTTAAATTAAAAGTTTTAATTCACCATTCAAGTCAGACATACCTCAGTGTTATTATCATTAAACATAATAATTAATTATCATTATTAGAATTCCAGATATTATAGGATACATCCTACGTACAATAGCAAAAAAATGAGAAACTAACAATGTATGCCACGGACAACAAAAAGCAAAAATATCTGAATAATAAATAATAAAAAACCACGGTATAAATGAAACAATTCATGAATTTTTTACCATTTCAATTCATACATACTGTGTCTGAGAAAAAATTGTACAGTCAAAATTCCATTCACTACAGGTACTTCTCTGCTATAATAATATATTCAAATAACTATAAGTTGGAGGTATCATTATAAAATAATATGCTTCAGTTTTTACAAAAGGTTATTTACAGTTCAATTCATTTATAATTATTATGTAGATTAATTTGTCTCCCTCTAAACGGGGATAGGAAGGTCTTTCGCAACGAGTATCAGCACTTCTTCGGTTGTTTTCTTCCAATTTTTAATATCTTTACTCACTTGGCACCACAATTCCCCATGTCTTGGTTCAGCTAGTTTACAACGATTTAAAATGTCCTTCAATGTGTCCTAAAAAAACAGCAAACAAAATCATTGTAATTAGTACGGTAAAATACAAAATAAGATATACACATGACTTTACTGCTAGGGGTTTTTTTTTATTTTACTTAAGCGCTATACTTTATGATCATTTCTAACAATTTACTTTTACAATCAATAGATTTTCTTACCTCGGTTCCATGAAGAAGTTCAAATTTGTAAAAGTAAGCCCATGCATCTCCAAGATCGGGCTCAATTTTAAGAGTACGATTAAACCATTCTCGGCATTTTGTTAGCTTTCTCTCAACCCAGAATAATTTAGATACAGCTAATAAAACGTGTGGATCATGTTCACATTTCTTTAGAGCATCTACACTTTTTGTCTTCCTTTGAGCACGACTTTCCATAAAGATGGCTTCAGCCCATAAAATACCTGAAGTTGGACACTCTTGTAGAGCTGTAAACGAAATCAAATACATACAAAGAAACGTTTTAAGGCATGTAAAATGAAACAGGATAAATCATAATATTATATCCAAAAATAAAAAATAAAGTTTATGAAATCATATATCATGAAGAAATTAATTTATCGGAAATTTTATTTTTGTAAAAAAAAATATTGTATAAAATTATTTTTCTTTCATTTAAATTTTAAATATGAAAAACGAATGACAAATGAGATTACCTTTTGCCGATAATGTTTCAGCTATATCTTTCAGTCCTGCTCTTGCTTCGATTCGGATGGATTCTAACCATAAGCGATCATTTTGTGGATTCCTAAGTCTACCTTTTTCCAATACTGAACGAGCTTTAATGAGTTGACCCCGACGTTCTTCAATATTTGCAAACAAAATCCATAGAGGTATAGAATCTGGACATCTTTTCACTCCATCTGAATAAATATCTCGAGTTTCATCAATATGTCCAAGTTGTTCATTAATTTGTCCTTTCATCATCCATAATTTTGCACAATCAGGAAAAGCACGTAAACCTTCTTCAATGAGTTCCAAAGCAAGTTTTGTGTTATTTTGTGCCCATTCAAGTTTTACACTTTTGACCATAACTCTGTAAAATGAACATAAGAAGAAGGAAATCAATTAAAATTGAATCTCGATCATAATATAATTAATAGTATGTACACATAATATATTATATTAGAATAGAATATTTATTTGATATGGGTAGGCACCCTCTCAACTCTCATGTACACATATATATAATAAATAATAAAATACAATTTGAAATGTTACATTTTTTTGGCTTGTTATATTTGAAAATAAAAAAAAAATTACCTTGGTGTTGGTGCGTTAGCTCGGGCTTTTGCCAATAGTTTTCTAGCTCTATCATATTCATTATTTTCACTTTCCAGTTTAACAGCAGCTAACCAAATTTCCTCTGAATTTGGATTTGCTTTGAAAGCCCAAGATAAAATTTGACGAGCAGCTGCTACATCTCCCTAAAATATAAAGGAATAAAAGAATACATGATATATTATGTGTACATATATCTATGATAAAACTATATTTTTTTTAGGAATATTATATTATATATAAGTAATAAGTATCCATATAAATGAATTCTTGTTAAGTTATGACGTCTTGTAAGATGATTGAATTGAAAGAGTATACTATATTCTTACCGATAGCCATTTTGATTTTGCACCCATTAACCATAAAACTTCTGCTTTTGGACAATGTGTGACGGCTTTCTGGAGAAGGTTTTCTAAACTCTCACGATCTCCATTTGCTTTTTCAAAGTATGCAGCTTGTTTCCAAATACTCTTTTTGGTTGGGAAAATACCAAGAGCATGAGAATAAATGGCTCGAGCACATTCAATTGCACCTTTTTGGGCACAATTTTCAGCATCTTCCATCCAAGTTTCCTTTCTTTCTTCATCTTCAAGTCCATGACCAATAATATTCTTTACAATTGCTCTACAAGTCAAATATGATTTTGCTTTATCACATTCAATAGCATCTTCTAACCATTGGTCTCTTGTCAATTCTACACCATTAGATATCAACGAACTGATTGCCCTTTCAACAATTTTATCCACCATTGTTTCATTTCCATGAGCTTCTTCCAATTTTGCAGCTCTAGAAAAAAAAAATAGCAAAGTATTATGCGTTGTAAACTATTTATTGCTAAGTAATCCAACAACCTCATAAAATCCGTATCCGAAGGCGAGGGGGTCGGAGTCAGGTTTTTTAAGAGAAATAGCCACTACTCTGGCTAAGTGAAATGGCTATTACTCTGGCTAAGAGAAACGGCTATTATTCTGAAAAAGACATTTAACCAATTTAAATTTTCTAAAAAACGTTGACAGCCCATGAACCATTAAACTGAGTACAGTTGCTACTGAAAATTAAACTTTAAAAAATCAAACTGTATCTTTTTAGCATTTTAAAACGTTGAACATTTGATGGCCATCGGATAGGATTTTATTTGAAGAGCTCGGTTTTTGCCCGTCATATGACGGGCTTGCTTACTTGTCCATGCTATAACGTAAATAAATTATATTAGTAAACAAGGATTACAATTTTGAACATGAAAAAAATAAAAATAAATTTTACATTTTAGTTTGATTTTTTAAACGTTGATTTTAAAAATTAAAAATAACTAACGTTATCCAGATTAGACGATCTGTTGGAATATTTTGTCGAGCTTTATTTAATACTTTTCTTGCATTTTCATAAGTCTCCAATCTAAAATGGTATTTCAAAAATAAATTTACAAACTATTAGTAAAATATATTAAAATAGATTTATCCTGTCCAACAATTTTGAAAACAAGTTAGGAAGATTCATCACATTTTACTGTTATATGTTATATCAAAATGAATTTAAAGTTTAAATTAAGGTTATTAGTTTGTTTACCTAGCAAGAGCCAACCAAAGTTCAACACTTGAGGGACAACATTCTACTGCACGACCAAGTAAAATTCGTGCATCATCAGGTTCCTCTAATTCAACGGCAGCTTTCCATAAACGAACACTGTTAGGAATTTGTTCCAAGGCTTTTCTATAAACCTTCTTTTTAGCCTTTTGTTCTATTTCTAGATCAGCAGCTTTTGCCCAGATCCTCACTGAAGATGGGATGTGACGAACAGCTATTTATATTTAAAACAATCAATGCACAATAATGTTTATTAATTTTTATTAATTATTATTATTAAAAAACTGTATCTGTAGTCATATAAATAAATATATTATTTTAAAAAAATACACAAATGACCCAGTACATGCATGTACACAGATGTAATAAAACGTATCATTTTTTTTATTTACCTTGTGCTATAATAGCTTTTCCCAAATCTGGGGGTTGTAACCTAGCAGCTTCAAGCCACAAGTCCTCACTACTTGAATTTACTTCACATCCTTTCATTATGAGATTTCTTGCAATTTGAACCTATTTGAAAAAAAAATATACACATACATATTTACTATCATACACTATACACAGTTACAAAAATTTATATTCATATAATATATATATATACATGAAGAATAATGGCATTCCAAAATATTTAGTAGGTTTACAAAATATTGTGTTATAATATTATACGAACCTTTCCAGTTACTTCTTCCAAACGTGCTGATGCAATCCAAGCGGGTGGGTGGTTAGGATTAGTTTCTCGTACAGATTTTAATAGAAGTCGAGCTTTCTTGATATCACTGTAAATTTTTGAAAACAAAGCAATACACAAGAAAAACAATATTAGTATACAAATTAAATTTAAGCCACATACATTTCTCATTTATGTGCATAATATATAAAACTGTGTGTATATTATTTTGTCTTGTGTCAAATTTTAAACTTACTTGATATCTCCACCATAAGTTGGAATCATTGATTGTAAATCAGTAAGATAACCTTTTGGATCTACAACTGTCTGACCAGACACAGAATCGGAAATTTGACTAAGTTTAACGTTCATAAGAGTATTACGAGCTTGGCCAATTTTTCTCAAATCCAAATCTCCAGACGGTGTTGACATGCCTAAATTTTTTTTAACACAAGAAAAATAAATTTTATTATTATAGAAATCTTATGACATGTACTATTTTGAAACACTTCTTGAATACATGCATACATCATACATCTCATGTGATTTCAAGATAAATTGTTATTTTTCTGAAAAAAAAAACTTAATATGGTGTTATTTTTTACCTGGTGTCAGAAGACCTGAATTAGGAAAAGCAGAGGCTAAACCAGATTTTGGATCTAATGTAGTTACACTTTCTCCTCCCAAATTTTTAGCTAAAACCGAATCTGGTAATGGTGTGAACCTGTAAATATATAATGATTTTCAAACATAAATATATGAGAACTGCCCAATGCCATGTTATTATTGTATTGTACACAGCATATTTACTAATGACGTAGCATATTTACTGGGCTATAGAATGAATAAATTATGTAGAAAATCTTATACGTATATTTATCATTAAAAAAATCGTGAATAATAATGTAAGTACTTACTTTTCAGCTCTAGGATTTCGTTGCTTTTTATTTCTACCGTCACCAACTTCTGGAATATTATTCCATTGATCCTCAGTTACATCACCTAATCCTCTTCTTAAGTCACTAAACTGTTGTTGAATTTTAGGTCTTTCTTGCCGATATTGTTCCAATACAGCTGGATACATAATATTATAGTTAAAACAAACAGAGGTATTAAACATTAGATTAGATTTTTTTTGGCTTTTTGTGAACAGAATTTAAACGTCATTTGTGCTGTATTTCATACAGAGTGCTCTCACGTTTGTTACTTGGAGAAAACGTTTGCAGGTGAGTTTGCAAAAACGTTTTACTTACAAGTTACTTACGAAACAGGTAACAAACAAACAAGTAAAACGTATTTTTTTCTTTGTGCTAGTGAAGTTACGATTCTGAGCACTGAGTTAATGTATAAATTATAAAACATATTTATATATTTTGTACTTTACCTTTGAGTTTCCTTTCTCTGTGGTCTTTACGTTTTTCATCCATCCTTTGGTCAACAGAATCATATATTTGATCTGCTTCTTCGTCATCTTTGTCATAGGGATCTTTACTAAATAATGAACCCCCGTATCCTGAGAACTAAAAGTCAAAACATATAAAGTAAAAGCATTAACCCCAGTTTCTTCTTCATGTGATTGATGAAAGTGTTTAAAATTACAAACTACATGCATGCATTAAAAAGTAAAAAAGAAGGGTCAAATAATTACCTCATCATAATTAGAGTCATTTAAATCTTCTTCTTCTTCTTCATCTTCCTTTTCATTCTGACGACCATCACGACCATCACCGCGACCACCACCACCATCTGGTTTTTTCCTTTTATTTGGTGGTGCATGCCGATCATCTGAAACATCATTTGCATCTCTTGCTGGACCAATATCTGATCTAGTTGTGAAACCAGTAGCTCTGCAAACAAATAACAAAAAGACATTAATTTTGCACCTTACTTCCCAATTTCCCAATAACTAATAAAAGGCTATTCATTATTGAGTATGATATATGGAAAGGTGACAAAATAAATATAACTTACCCTCGTCCAACACCAGCTACATATCTGTCATTTTCAAAAAAAACGACAACAAAAGATTACATATACAGTCTAATTACATCTTTTCATTATCTTTTATAGGTTTGTGTAACAAACTTTTACAAGAACATTATTTTATGATAAAATAATTACATTATACCATTTTTGATATACATAAATACAACAACACTTACCCTGCCGGCGCTGGAGCTCCAATAAAATCTATATCAAAAGAAAGAAATACATGAATGTAAAACCCATACATGAATATTTTTGTATAGTATACATATAGTATATAATAATATTATATTTCATATAAGTACTTACGTTTCTTCGGTTTAGCAACCGGGGCAATAGGGACCGGTATTGAAGGAACTGACATTTTATGTTTCACCAAATCAAAATCTTAACTATGTTGTTAATTGTGAATGTCAATTAACTTTTTATCTACCCCAAACGTAAATATTTATTTTTTTTCTGATTTTAAATGTCCCTGCACAAGGTTCAAGGAATATCTGTTGATTAAAATATCTACGGTATGAAGCAAAAAGTTGTTCTATGTGTTAGGGAGCGAGCGAAGCGAGCTCCCCTTATTCTATCATGTTGTCTGTCCGTCTGTCCGTCTGTCTGTCCGTCTGTCCTTTTCACAGTTCCAGCCAAACGGCTTGACCAAATCACATGCGGTTTTTTTTATTGGCATTGTCATTATGGCCGTCATCGATGTATGTATTTGAGATTTTCCTACGACCCCGGGAACCCTCCGAAACCCGGGTTTTTTGTCAAAAAAAAATAAATATTTTTTTCAAAAAGTCTTAGAATTGCTTGAAACGGATTTTCCGCATGGTCACAGATTTTTCGGTTTTTTTGAGTCACACCCCCATGTGGTTGGGGACTTTGAAAAATTTCGAAAAATCCGAAAAAAAGTTAAAGTCTTATAATTGCCTGAAACGGATTTTCCGCATGGTCCCGGGTCTCCCCGTCGCATTTTCTCTACATCGTGACAGACAGACAGACTTAGTGCATTACATGATGGTATGATAATCTCTCGTTTCACCTACCTCGCTCCCTCTTTAGGTACTCCTGTACCATTGTTTATTTTATTATGAATGTATTTAAATTATGATTCTTATAATAAACAAATTTCCTTAGATGTGTTCGTCCTTCTGACAAAGCCATGGCATTAGGACTTGTTCAGTGTGCCATTGGGCTAATGGGTAATGTTCCCTGTCCCATAATTTACGGATCTATAGTGGACAGTACTTGTAAAATTTGGGGAGGAAAAGATTGCCTTCAGTCGACTGGACATTGTTGGTTATATGATTCCAACAAATTCAGAATTTATTTCCATGGTCAGTCACTCATGTTTATTTACTATTTACACATTATTATTTATGCTAAAAGTACTCAAATATTTCTGCTCATAAAGAAAAGCATGATTTTTTATTCCTATATAATATATTTTCTATTTTCTCATTTTCCCCACAGGCACAACAGCATTCTTCATGTTTGTTGCGAGTCTCTTTGACATTTCAATATATTTTAAAGCACATGAAATTCAAATCAATACACCTTGAGTCTTTTGAGTCTAGAGCCTGGAGTGTGGGGTCTGGAGTCTAGTGTGAGATTTTGTTTGGTAGAACAATCATTTTGACGTGGGTGCATAAAAATACTTTGTATGTATGTATAATGCATAATATGCATAGCATTTAGATAGTATACATACATCCATCCATAATACATACATATACACATGTACAAAAAGAAGCTAATACCCTAACCGCACTAACACCACTAGTCTAGTCAACCTTAGAATAGTCTATTCTAGGGACAACTAGTGGTCAGTGC
>JAQGBH010003742.1:0-18907 GCA_034698265.1 Sminthurinus aureus
AACGTGGTGTGGTTTGTTTTTCCAAGAAATCAGATTTTGACAGGGGCGCAAAAATATTGCTCCTGGACCACTGTGCGTCGATTAAAAAAATACTCGGTGTTTTTTCATGCTCCGCTTTTTAGATCTGGGTGACAATTGTAAATTGTGCTAGTTTGTAAGCGCTGGATTTGTATGTGTATTATGTGTTTTGTATTTCGTATTTCGTATTTCGCATGCAGTTGTTTTCTTCACACCTTAATCCAGTTTAATTATTATTATTCATATCTGTGTACTTTTTCAGTAGTGTCAAAGACTCGGAGCTCAAAATTTCAAACGGCATTAAAATTAGGCAAAGACATTTAAAAATTTCATACGAATCTGACCCGAGACTCGAGGCTCAAGACTCAAGACGTTGATCATGTTTATGGTCTAAATGTATACATGTATGTAGATGTGAATTAAAAGTGTTTGAAAATTGAAAAGAGAGAATTGATCAATTCACGAGGTGAAATTTATGTTGGTTACGAAACTAGGAATTTCAGCTCTTTCTTCTTCCTTTTCTCTTCAAAGAACATTTTTCATTTCCATTCTAGACTCGAGGCATCTGGATTCCAATTCCGATTCCGATTCAACAACAACCTATAAAAAAAGCTACAATGGCATCGATAGATATTTCAACCATCGGTAATTTCAATCCTTTCAGCAAACAAACAAGAAACAAAGAAGAGCAGAAAATTGTACAAGAAAAGTCTCGGGTTACCTCAGGTTCATTTCCTTTGTATCAACAACAAGAGCATCAAAATTGAAAATCAATTCTATTTTCGTTACAAGGGGAAATAAATATTAAATATTTGTTTATTAAAAAGGTCTTAAATGTCGAATTTCAGTCGACTCTGACGTTTGATGTACGTTTTAAATTGTAATTTTGTTGTGATTTGTCTCACATTTTGCTTCGTTTCACGAATCACGGAGCAACTGAATCAAATGAACAGCCAACAGCTGAAATCTGACTCGGCGGAGAATAAAGATGGAGAAACAAAAATGTATTATTTATTTAAACTTTTCAAGTCCAGTCTGTTGAATGTTGAAAGTTGAATCCAAGACGATAATTTCATCTTACACGCTTATTTTTTTATTTATCTTTGACTCTGCTGTTGCTGTGCAAGTTGGAAAACAACATAAGAATAAACATCAATGTGTTATCTCTTCTCGGATTTCTTTCGCCGCTTCATTTTCATGCTTCTTTTATCTTTTCCCCTTCAACTCGCATTGGGTTTCAGAGATCGTATTACGTTTAAGATCCTTTGATATTTTTTTCTACTTGTGCATTGTGAAAAGTGTACTCATTATTTTTTATCCGATTTTCTCTTAAACGTTTTTCCTATCCAATTTATCGACTATCGACTGTGTGTGTGTCACACACACAATTAAAATTGAAATAGATACGTCAACTTCAACGTTTTACACTCTCTTGGTCGTCGCTCCAACGCTTTGATTTCCATTCAGATTTTCTCAGCTCTGCTGTAAACATCTCTGGATTTCTCTTCACTCAACCACATTTCCGTCTGCTCATTTTCAAATTTTCATTTGTCCTCAACATTTGATTTTTCATCCTGCTTATTGATTTTTTGAGAAGCTGAGAAACGTCTAAAAGTTTTTTAAGGGGAACAAAGCAGAAAAAATGAAGGCTTTGAAATTGTCTCGGTTCCAAAACTCCAAATCCAAATCCAAATTGGAATCTGGATCTGAATCTGAACCCGAATCGGATACCACATCAATGAATTCAGAATGTACCAAGATCAAACTTCCTGAGAGTGACGAGATTTCAGCCGGAAAAAGAAAGGGAAAAAAGGAAAATGACGGAAAAATCCAAACTCCAATTTTGAAAGGATCCGAGGGAAAAATATTGAAAAAATCAATTCGGACTTGTGAATTTTGGTGCTTGACCATTTTGATTGTGTGCCTTCTGATGGCCTTTGCTTTTGTTCTCGGCGTTTTCATGGGGAATCGCGGACAAGGTAAGTTTCAAGCTTTTTAAATGTTTCTCATAATTTTGATTGTGATTCAAAATACAAGATACATGCAAAAATTTGAATGACTCATTTTGATGTTGAATTTTTTTATTTGAAAACAAAAAACCATTTTATAAGGTAAAACGACTGAATTGGATTTGCACTTTTTGAACCCTGTTGATTTTATGACTGTATTTTTGGTTTGGTGTTTAAAGTGACAGCTGTGGGTGTGGGCGATTTTTTGAGGGGTGTGACTGCTGGGATGAAAGAGGCGCTGGGTGACCTTGGACGTGGAATTAGAGCTCTCTTTGCTCCCCTGTGCAAATTGTAGGACAAATTATCAATCATCAATTGTCAACAGCCTCAACAATGTCAAGGGTCAAGGCTTTACAACGAGCAAAAATCCATCCAGATATTTTTCTTTTCTTTTTAGACTGGACAATGAACGATGGACAATGGACCGACAACTCTCAAAAAATGGGATTACAATTAAATTCACTCAAAATAAAATCAAAAATCCGTTCGTCTCATTTTCGTCAGTTCAAAATCAAATAAATAAATAAATAATATTCATCAAGATTTTTTCATCCTTTCCATTTCATTTTATATCTACAATCTACAAAATACAATATAATTTTTCCAAATGTCAATAAACAATAAATCTTTGTTGTTGGGTCAAAATTATTTTAAAATCCAAAATCTCGAGTTTCCAGTTTACAGTTAGTAAGCCAATTTATTTACAAAGAGCCAAAATATTCAGGGTTCTAGGTTCTAGATTCTAGATTTTAGAGCACAAAATTATTTTACAATAGATGACCGTTTACTGTTTTTCTTTGGATACTTTGACCAGAAAATCAAATTTTAAAAAGTACACTAAGACCGTTGTTACCTGGAGGTCAAAATCGGTCTCTATTTTTTATTATCTCTCCATGATGACTTTTCCGGGGTTTATCCTCGGAATCGGTCTTTTGTGGCTCGTTTGAAAATTGAAGGACACATCAACGTATTTTTAGCAAAAAACCAATTTCGGTAACAATGAGGCTTTCGGCTACCATCACGTTTTATGTCCCAGCACGTAAATTTCAGTCAGTGAGTTTATTCTTTTCCCGTTGCTACAGTTTTTATGTTTGTTTATTTTTGACAGCGAATTCACAAATGAATTGCCTCGTGGAACGGGCCCAGATCTCATTTGAACTTTCATATTATTAACATGTAAATACCATGGAAACAAAAACTGAGATCTGGGTACGTTCCACGAGGCAATTCAAATAACCTTTTGCTTTTGTATTTGAACTTTGAATCTTTGAAAAGAGTCAAAGTTTAAAATGTAAAACAAAGGTGTGAGAAAATTTCTACGGCTTTGGGCTATTTCCAAATACAAACCAAAAATTTGAATGCGCAATGCGTATTAAATTAATCACTCCCAAAAATGATCAAAATTGCTGCAGGAATCAGTGGTTAATTTTGGTTTCCTCATTCATCACCCTAAAACAACCTGTGAACTATCTTCTGGCGGCTATCTGCTTACAAACTGGTTCGACAAAAATAACCCAGTTGTGCTTATACTGATTTCGAGAACGTTTACCATAAACTAAAAAATTTCACAAAACCACCGTTTCAAAAGCATCAGGGGGCCGTCAAAATATCCAAAGGATTTTGTGTTTTTACACTCACTTGTTCCTTCTTTGATTTCACTTTGATTTTATGCTCGTTTGTTACAGAGTCTAAAATGTCTAGAATCTTATTCTACGACTTGAAAAATCCAGTTAGTAGTCAACATTTTAATGAATGGCGTCGAAATGGCAAATGTAAACAATTGCTCAGTTTTAGGGCATCGCACGAACCGAAACGAATCGAAATTCGCTACTTTTCGATTCGTTTCGAACTTTTCGAATCGAACTTTCGAACTTTCGAAAGCTGTGACGTCACATTTCGATTCGATTTCGATTCGTTTCGAAAATTTCGAAATTTCGTTCGACTATTTCGAAATCCCCGTCGTTGCAAGAATTCTCATTTCACCTGTAAAAACGGCAAGTGGCGTTCGACTTCGCACATGTTAATCAACGCACTGGATAACTTTTGCACGTTATTTATAATCGCATCTTTTATAATTTAGCATTAATATGTGTAATTTAACTATATTATGTTGAAGGAGGGCGTGACATCGCCTCCCACTCGATTTTGTCCATTAATTTTAGAAATTCAGTTTGTTATGAAGATGCATAAAATAAAATTAACTTTTCCAGGATATCATTTTTATAGGTCACGAAATGATAAAATTTAGGTTTAAAAAGTCGCCTTCTTCGCCTATTCCATGTTTTAGAACGTTTTGTAACTTGTTGTCGTGGTTAAAATTGCTTTTGGGAAATAAAAGTTCACTTATGAAATTTTTATTATAAATAATAATAATTTTGGGTTTTAAATATTTGGAGTGTAGCGTGTAACAAATTAAAAGAATTAATTTGAAACATTAAATATTTATCATTTAAAATATAATATATACTAGAATGACGAGGAAAATCTTAAGTATGATCCACAATAATTTTAAGGTATCTACAAGAAAAAGAAATTAACATTTAATACGGCTGATGTGGAAATAAAAGAAGTCACAAAAAAATTTGACTGCAATCTAGTGTTACAAATTAATTGAGATTAATAAAATCTGAAAGTAATGACCACATGTAAATAGTTTTCATGTCAAGGATTCTGTCAAATTACCTATTATTTTCATTTAATCTGAAAACGTTTGTGAAATTTTGTACAAGTACTTGGATATATGCTGGAGTTACAATGTCAAGTGGGAGGGGTTGTGACATCCTCCTCCCACATAATTTAATTAAATTACACATTTTATAACTTAATTATAGAATGTGTGATTACAAAATTTACAGCAATGTAATTTAGTGCATTTATTAACATGTGCAAACTCGGACGCCACTAACCATTTTTAACAAGTGAAAGGAGAATCTCAAGGTCAACGGGGATTTCGAAACATTCGAACGAAATTTCGAAGTTTTCGAATCGAGTTTCGATTCGAAGGAGAAATTTCGAAACGAAATGTGACGTCATCGAATCGAAATCCCTTTTGATTCGAAGGCATTTCGATTCGGTTTCGTTTCGAAACTTTTGAAATATTTCGATTCGATGCGATGCCCTACTGGAAGCTGGAAACTGCGAGAAGTTTGCTCTCAACTTTTCTACACGGCAAATGTACGAGACAAAAGGATTCCAGCTCGAGTTTCGCGCGCAGTTGCCGAGAGGAGCTTTCTGCCTCGTACATTCTCCGTGTCTATTTTATTTTAAAACTTACATTTGTCGTTCCATTCTGCTCCATTCAATTTTATTCCTCAGTCCTCATTACTCCAATTCACTGCAGTTACAGCCTGGTCAACACACAGAGAGAGAAAAAGTGAATCAAGTGGAGTGAAGTGACTCATAGAAAAAAGATGTATTGCACTATATTTTGCAATGTCACAAAAGACGAAAAGTTGACAAATCCCAAAATCCATAAAGGTGGGAAATGAAATTATAAGAAAAAGAAGGAGAAAGAAATACAATAAGAAAGATTTATTTAGCGTTCATTCTGAATTTAAAATTGAAAATGGAGCAACAAAATATATTTTTTACCACGTTTTTCTACGATTCTGCTCTAGTCTCTAATTTCTGGATCTTGATATATAAAGCTTGAGGCTTGTTGAAGTGACAAAGAAATTTTGAGAGGATGAAATTTGTGTCAATAACAGAGAAACGTTTATTTCGTAATCAATTTGATGTGAGGAATATCAAAGGAATTGAATTTCAGTGAGTACAAAAGCTGAGCCATGAGGAAACTCGTACAAAACAAAAAATACAAAATACAAAACACAAAGGAAAGTTTTATTTGGTTGCAGGATAAATTTGCCCAAATTGGTCTCTGACGTTTATAAATATTTGGATTTGTCCTGTTTTTGGGGAATACGCGTAGCGGTGCCAGGATTTGGAGGAATTTAGAAGCTCGTCGCTTAATGACCCATCAGCAGCCTGTTTCGTCGATCCCTCCGGGTTTTGAAGGTACAAATCATCCCCTGAATTTGGATTAAGCATAAACAATAAACATTAAACACAAATCAATAGCAGCATCCATATTCACATCCCAGTTTTTGTACAATCAGCCCTTTTTTACAGAAAACGTTTTATCACAATTTTGTCCTTGTCTAATATAAAAAAATTTTAAATTTTAAAATATAAAAGTAAAAAGTTTATCATAATAATTAATTAATTATTGTTATTTGTATCCGCTCTAAATATTTTTGTACCAGGAAGAATGGTGAATCTGCGATCTGGAGTAGAGGAAATTTGAGGTAGCCATCTTTGAAGTCCCAAAATTCTTCTGGCGTCTCCAAGTTTCTTGATTTCATCAACTGATTCCACGTTTTTCAACCGAGAAAGCTCATAAAATTGTGGTCCGATCAGGTTATGCCGTCCTTGGATTTGTCCGGTCAGCAACTCTTCCGCTGTAGACCACTATAAAAAACCAAGCCATTTATCATTTATCATTTGTGTGGTAAAAAATGTAGACTGGAGACTCAATACTCAATACATGGTTGCAAGTTGTGATTTGTTGGATTTGTTGGATTGCTACCTGAGAGGACTGCGCCTCGTCCGCATCCAGTACGACGGGCAAAGGACGAGGAAGACAAGCAATGTAGAAGAGTGTGTCAAAGCGAGATGGGTATATCACTGGGGTCAACCAATTTGACCATTCACCCAGACCACCCAGATTCGGCACAACCCTCAGCTCCTCACACAGATTGAGGAACTCTCCAGGATTTTCCTTGATTTTCCCTTGCCATTTCAGCACTTGATTCACGTCGCGTAGTTCTGGCGGGTTTTCGGAGCCATCGGATGTCGAGCTTAGGAAAATCCCACATTCTTCAAAGCTTTCTCTTAGAGCTGTAAGCCGGAGGGAAATTTCCGGCGGGAGAATATCGTCAGCGTCAGCCTCGGTATTCTTCTTCTTGTTGTAAATTTGAGGACGGTGAGCATCCTTGGTCATAAAATTTCCATTTATATTTTTTAACGAAATCCCAGCTTTTTCGTAGAGGGAAATCCAACGGCGGGAGCTGTCGCATTCAGAAACAGTGCCGCCAGGAAAAACCAAATAGTTGGACATGAGATTAGTCCCTTCCGGCCTCTTCAGCATTAGGTAAGTGAGAGTTGGCAGACCATTTTTTTTTTCAACAGGTGCTATCAAAATGAGTGACGCTGCGTCCCTCCACGGTCGTTTGTGTACAGCGCGTAGGATTGTGCTGCTCTTCATTTTTTGCTCTAGTTTAGCTCCTTTAGTTGCTCAATGAATACAAATACTGATATTTCACATCAAAAGTTTATTCGGCGCCAGAATCCAGAATCCAGAGTGAAATTAAAAAGAGCACGGTCAAACAATCAAATATTCACCATTCAGCACTCAAACTACACTGACTGATGATCAGGTCCTGGTCATCAGTGGTTGTTAAGTGAACCTTAGAAAAAACTGCATGTTTGCACGAGCACTAAATCAATTGGTGTATACTGTACATTGTACAGATATTTTTAGTAAAAAACAGTAGCATGTAAACGTTTACTCCACAATCCACAAGCCACAAGCCACAATCCACACCACAGGAGCAAGGCCAGTTTTGTTTCTTCTTGTCCAATATGAAATATGTGTAGCAGTTGTACACTGCACAGGCATTTGTCTGTAAGTACCCCAAGTTTTTTCAGCTCACATGCACATTGGTTATATGGCTTTTGTGAGATGTGCGACAACAGAGTGGGCTTACACACTACACACACTCGTATATGAAAGAGAGACAATTTACAATCCACAATTACCTATGTCATAATGTTTCATATTGCGCACCTGCACAAGGAGGAAAATCAACAATAGAAACAACAACTGTCGATAATGTATTATGTAAAGCTGCTCACAGTAGAATTCACAAACGAGAAACCAGAAACCAGAATCCTCGACCCGTCGAGACGCAGAAAATGAGCTCAATGGCAAAAACACACAAGAGTTGACTTTTAGTTTCATTTCAACAAGAAATCATGTTGAGGTAGACGAGTTCTCTCGCTCCTTGTCTTTGTGCTTGGGATAATTTCTATTTTCTAATGGTTAATGGTGAATAGTGAATAGTGAATAAGCAAAGGAGATTAAAGCAAATTATCTACAAAACTCCATTGTCAAGTTGTCAATAGTTGAAAATCAAGACAAGAAATAGGCGCGCACTTCGAATTAAGCACAATGAACATGCTCAAGTTTATCACGTGCACTATTTTATTTTGGGCTGTGGTTCCGTTTGTCGTCCCCTTTTTGACGTGTCTTTACATTTATCGAGCATTTGTCATCCTCCTGCAAAAGTTGGTTCATTCCGATTGGATTGGAATTATGAGTCCACGGGACATGGTCGTTTGGGAGGAAATGAGCAAACCGCGGCTGCAATCCGCTTGCTACAGAATTATGACACTCCAAGGGAAAACTCCACTAGACCTCTGGGAATTTCAGAACAATTTTATGGACCGAGTCATTTCCTACCAAAATCCCCAGGGAAAATTACCCTATGCCAAGTTTGAACATTATTTTGAAAACTGGATGGGATTTGCCTTCTGGAAAAAAGAAGGGAATTTTAACATCAAACAGCACATTCGATTTTTGACGACAGATTCAGCTAAATTTAGTCACGTGATGACGGAACAAGAACTTTACGTAGTTTCCGGAGAATTGATGACTCGCCCCTTTCCCGAGAAAACATCACCATGGGAAATTCTGATCGTTCCAGTTTATCAGCTGGAGAACTGTGAGGAGTTTGAACGGACTGGTGAAAAAACTAGATTTGCCGCCATTTTTCGATATCATCACACTTTACTCGATGGCTACTCGAATCAAAAAATGCTTGTGGAGCGGATTTGCGGAGAAACCATAATTAAACCGGAACCAAGTGCTCCAAGTCGTCCAAATCCAAGGACAATGTTTATTTTTGGCACACTCCAGCGATTCCTGGAAATCCTGCTAAATTTGGGAATGTATCATGCACAATTTTTCCTCCTCGGCCGAGACGTCAACATTTGGCATGGCCAAGGAAATAAAAAACTGACAAGGACTGTCCACACGGTCAAATGTGATGGAATCCCATTCAGCACTATTCGAATGGTCAGTAAAAAACTGGGCGTAGCTCCAACAGCCACAATGTTTAGCTGTTTAGCGGGCGGAATTCGCCGCTATTTTGAGATGCAGCAGGAGGAAATTCCTGACCAAATGACAGCATTTTTCCCATGGCCATTGGCCAATCATCCCATGGACGGACTTGTCAATCACTGGTAAAAAAATGTTTGGATTTTGTAAGTTTACTCAGCTCGAATATTCTTTAAATGGATTTTTTATTGACCTTTGACCTTTGACCTCTGATCTTTGACCTTTTAGGTCATTTGTAGATATTTTTCTTCTCTTGGGTCTAAAAAACCGTGTCAGAAGAATCAAGGAAACAAACGTTCACTTTCAGGCTTTGAAAAATTCTCCGCTGCCAAAAATAATGTGGAATTTTAGTCCGTTATTTTCCGCTGTTCCGACTCCTTTTTTCAACTTTTGGGGCTGGAATAGAAAATCGACCCTTGCAATCACAAATTTCCCAGGCGGACAAACAACATCCCTCACGGTTTTCGGGAAATGGAGGCTTGTGGGAATTACTGGATTTCTGCCCAGCCTACGTGGAAATTCAGGTGACAAATTTTTAATTCAAGCGCCAAGAAAATTTATAAAGTTCGGAAAATTTAGAGAAAAAATGTTTTGTAATTTGTTTTTTCGGAGGGTTTCGATTGTGCTGGAAATTTGTTTAAAAAGGTGGAGGAAAAGGCTGTGTAATGTTTTTTATGAAATTTTTCCGTTTTAGCCGTACAACTTGCCACGTTCACGACTTGTGAAAATTTGTATGTGACAATCACAGCGGACCACGGAATCCTGTCAGAAGAAGGAACAAAAGAGCTGGCACGATGCATTCAAGAGGAATTCCAAACTATGGATGAATTATGTTAAAAAACCAAAAAAAGTATGCGTGTAATTTACGCTGTTTTCGTTTTGGTATATGTTATTAACTAGATTTGATTTATTTAAGTACGTGTGGATGATTAAAAAATTAGAAACACTTTTGATTTTGTTAAATGACACAAGACATGAAATTTTGCACATTTTTTCTGTACGGTGAATGTTGCCTATTTGTATATTCCTTTTTATTGGTTGTCGTTTGTTGACTTGTTGAGAGAGAGGCCGAGTTCTTTCTCATACTGTTGACGTAATACATTTTTCTGAACTTTTCCGGAGGCTGTTTTGGGGAATTCCTCTTTTCTCTGAACAAACTTGATGTACACGGGAATTTTTGAGCTAGAAATCTGAAAGGAAATAAAAAGATTTATATTTCTTCATCAAATATTTTTCATAGGTTTGTCTCACAACTCAAGACCCAAAACTCAAAACCCAACCGTCGTTTGCCTTCATGTTGACACTGCATGAATAAATCATAAACTACAGTTTTGTACTTTTACCTTTCCCTCGCACACTCCTTTGACCACATTTGTATCTATGGTAACACCAGCTTGGGATTCGGATTCGGATTCGGATTTTAGCAAAATCCATGCTGCAACAACTTCGCCCAGTCGCTCGTCAGCCACGCCAAAAACATGAACCTCATCAATTTCATCAGTCATATTTTGGTATAAGAAATCCTCAATTTCCTGTGGATAAATATTTTCGCCTGTGTAGATCAACAGAAAAGAGAATGCGGAGTGGGTAGAATTAATAATAGCTGAAAAATTGATTGACTGAGGCAGCGTCTTGGAAACTGAATGGAAAAATAAAAACTGGAACGAACCTCCGCGAATGATCATGTCTTTGAAACGACCCACTACAACCAAATGTCCAGAGTCCAGGAAATATCCAGCATCTCTGCTCAAAAACATACAAGTTACAAATTAATAAAAAACTTCACTTAAATTTTCAAACTCCGCCAGTCAAGTTTGGACAAATTTCAATTTGGAATTTGGAATGTCGAGCCATTCATTTGGAGGAAAATTAAACTGATTTTATGTCTTTTGTCAAATTTTACCCGGTGTGACACCAACCGGCGGGATCGATGGCCTCACTCGTTTTCTCTGGATCCTCCCAATAGCCCTGCATCACGCTGTATGCTCTGGCACAAATTTCACCCGTCCAGCCAACAGGCACAATCCACCCTTGAGCATCGACAATCTTGAGCTCTGTATTTTCCAACGGTAAGCCCACAGTCGTGAGGAGAAGTTCTGGCGGATCCTGAGGGCTGATTCGGGTCAAACAAGCAGTCTCGGTCATTCCATATCCAGTCTACTCAGGACAAAACACAAAACTTGGGTTTGTCAATTTTCAACAACCAACAAGTTACCATGACCCTCGTCTCAGTTTCTCTGTTTCTAGAGGGAAAATACGGCTACAAAACAATACAGAACAAAGAATATTCAGACTTACAAAGATACCAGAAATTTTGAATTTTTTCTTGATTTCGATCAGAAGAGTTTTTGCGGTGGACGTGCCACCCAGAGTTGCAGCTCTTACGGCACTCAGATCCAACTGGTCAAATTCTGGAACACCTATCATGTCAGAAAACATGGTGGGTGGTCCATGAAGCCAAGTGCATCTGCATATCGATAAAAAACAGATGCATAAATGAAACTGTTCCATTGTATCAGCTATCGCTATAATCGCTAACGGCCGCGAGCACCATCTCTTACTTCTCTTTGGCGGCTGTTGTTAAGGCAACGGTGGGACTGAATGTTGGTGACGGGATGACGACACTGGATCCAAAGCAGATTGGAAACATTATCCCTAGTCCAATACCATACAGATGAAACGGCGGCGGTAAGAGGATGTGCCGGTCCTACAAATTTAAATAAGTAAGCGCAAGATGGCGCTTCATACCACATACTTAAATACTAGCGAATTTAAGCGGCATTTAAAATTGCTTGACCATAGTTATTTTATGGGCACATGAAATTGTCAAAGAAACAAAACAATAAACCTCGGGAGTGAAACCGCAACGGCGCCCAAATCGTAAACTGCCGTTAATTTGACTATGATGAGAAAGCATCGCTCCTTTTGCTCGGCCTGTAGTTCCCTTTAAAATTCCCAAATTATAATTCACAATTTATGATTCATGATTAAATATGAATCAATTGCCAAAAGAAAAAGAAACAAAATTGCCCGTGGAAAAAATAATTACGGAAGTGAAAAGGATGTAAAGAATGTCATCACACTGGACCGTCTCAGAAATTCTGTTCATTTTATCCAGGTCATCCTTTTCTTCTTCTCCCCTTGTTTGAACATCAAGCCACAGCTGGGTTGCGCTAATTTAAAAATTCAAAAACATTTATCTAATTGACACTTGACACCACAAAAATTTCTAATAATATGTGAAGTTTTTGCAATCTGAATGCAAACCCAGAAATTGTCAGACGGCATTAAATTTTGCAAATTTTTATAACCAAAACAATTGCTCACTGGAGTCGTTCATTTCCCATGTAAATAATCTTTTGGAGATGCGGAGCGACGGTCGAACTAATAACCGGACTTTGGTTGCGAGTGTCATCATTTTCCACGGAAATTTTTATGTCTGGAATAGCGTCCTTTAGAATTTTGTAAAAATTCCGGGTTTTGACCTCTTCCGCCAGCACGATGCATTTTATTGAGACGTGGTTGAGGGCGTAGAGAAGCTCCGGTGCCTCGTAACCTGTACTCAGCGGCACCTAAAAGACATTTAGCAAATTCTCTCAGTTCAGCTCACTACAAGTTTTAGTATATCCATCCTTGACCCGTGACCTTTGACCTTTGACATTTGACCTTTGACATTTTTATCTACTTTGATTCAACTGGAGTAAATTTGATGCAAATTGACTCACAATAATGATGCCGACTTTTGCAGCGGCGAGAAAAGTGATGATCCATCGACCACTGTTTGGCCCCCAAATCCCAATTCTGTCTCCTGGATTCAGACCAAGTTTTAAGAGTCCACTCGCCAACCAATCAACCTAGAAAAACATGGAAAATAGAACAGGAAAATGTCACACAACGTACGAAATAAACGGTGCTGTAGCTTTGACTTACCTCGTTTTTGAGTTGGCTAAATGTGAGTCGCAAGTTGATCGGGGCGTCGTACAAAAATTCAGAAGTGGGCGATTTCTTTGCAGCCTCGTCCAGTACTTGGCCCACTGTCAGGGGGCACAAGGGTGGACCTGGGGCACTTATGTAACTCAACCCCGTCTCAAAAACTCCAACCGGCTCCATTTTGAGTCTACCTTTTTATTTTTCTGTACTTTCCTTGGATTTTGATGCAGGCAAACAAATTTGTGTATACTTTTGAGCAAGGCACAGGTTGATGGCTGAAGACGCAGTAGAGACGGGTTCGGAGATTCAATTTTAGAACATCGACTGTAGCGACTTGAATTTTGAATCGTAATGAGCATTGAACAAACCTTGTTGCTTGATTTTGACGTGTAGATGATAGCAAAACGGCATTTGCATCCCTTTGATACATGATTAATGTTCATGTTGACGTTTGAGCGTAGTTTTTCTTGGTATTTTATCTTTTTTCTTGTAGGTACAAATCGAATGGATCTGATGTGTGTAAAGTGTAAAAACTAGACTGTAGACTATAGACTGTACACGAGGAAAATTTTACTTGTTTTACTTGGAATTTATGATTAACCAGTTGAGCATTGAGAATTCTCTTACTCGGAATTGAATTCCTATTCCAATCCTGTCACCAACGAGCGTTCCTAAAAATACTAAAAAGGATGCGATTAATTTCTGAATTTGACGTTACCTTTTTACCTACAAAATAACTGATTTGGGATCAAAAAATCCTTAAAATGAAAACGTGCCAAATTTTGCAAAACCCGACTTAAATACTTATGTATGTAGCAAAAATAGCAGTTTTCTTCATTTTTTTTGACCAAATGAAATTTAGCCTTTTGGCCTCAAAATTGTGCAAAAGGATAATTGTCCCTTAATATGACCCATAAAGAATGTTAATTTGATTCTAAAAATTGATATTAGGCCAGTGTTGTCCACTTTGAGAAATTTCAATTCGTAAAAATTTGGCTCGAAAGAAATTGAAAGAGCCACGGAGTGGCCTCTAACACTTTGCATAACTAATTGTGGACAATGTCACCATGACAACCCTGGGTGTTAAAATAAGTACAATGAAATTTGGACAATTTCTTGGTACTAAATTGTTTCCCGGTCGACTTTGAACTTTGGATATTCAATTCCGTAAGCGTCTGTATAACAGGGATTCGTTTAGCTCGTGAAAACCAAAAGATAATAGTTATTGCTCTTGAGATCAAGTTTTCTTTCTGTCTTTCTTGGAAATCCTACGACATTGGCCGCTGAATTAGCATCGGTATGTCTTATGCTTACGCGTTCTTGTTTCGCAGCCCAGTCGTCAAACGAGTTTGGATATTCAATACATCTAGAGTCTCGGAATTTTAATTATTCAACATCCAGCATTTATTATGCATTGTGGATTGTCGATTGGATTGAGCTAAAGCGATGAGATGAATTCCGTCCAACATTTTTAACAGTGCAGATAGAACACAAAACGAATAAAATGCCCATCAAAGCCAAATGAAACGAGCAGCCCACTCTCAACTTTGTAGGATGCTCCGTTGCTGAGATACAGCCAAAATAACAAACCGTTGCCAAAGCAACATTCACAAAAATATTCAAAGTGGGAAATGTCTTTCAAAATTCACTGCAGTCACAACTTTCAACCTAAATTTATGAAAATTGGTCAAAACATGTCTCAAGTGACTCTTTGTCATATACTTTCGGAATGCAAATGAAATTTTTGGCCCAACTAAAATCCCTTCTTGTGATTTCTATGTATTTCTTCAAATGTAATGGAAATGGTAATTCAGATTTATTTTTCAAAGACCACAAATCATAATCATAATCAAAATCTGGTTATTCTACAACTCGACTGGGATTTGCAAAAGATTGCTCTCTAGACTTTTGTATACTTGGACATGTTGCTCCTTCCCATAGTTAGCCATTGGGAGGAGAAACATGTCAAAGTATACAAACTTCCAGAGAGCAATCTTTCGCAGATCCCAGTCCAACTGTTTCTTGTTCCTAAATCTGAATTCAAAGTAACAAATATTTTAAGTACTTGTTTTACTTTGAATATGTCAAAGTATCACAGAACAATTTCTGAACGATTGAATTGATTCACTGTTGAAAATTGGCAGGGTCAAAATTTCTGTCGCTTGGGTCCGGTTTACATTGACAAAATTTGGAACAAGCAATAATTTGCAGTTCTGTTGAATTTTTTGGAATCGGAGGGGTTTCTTTGACTGTAATAAACTCATCATTAGGCTTGTAACTTGAACTGCTATTAACGAATGATTTATACGCTGCAAATCGTATGGACTGGATCACTGCAAATTTGGCAAACTGGGATCCAACCGTCCCATACATAAAATCCACATTTGTGTAAGGGTCAATGGCCATCAATTCTGCTTGATATGCGGTAACACCAACTTCCGCATCGGTCCTCTCCACATCCTAAAATCCAAATCCCAAAAAATCCAGTCAAAACCCAAAGTACACGTATACACTGTGTTGCACTATTATTTTTATTATTACTATTGTTATTATTAAGCAGCAGAAAAAAAGCAAAACTAAAAATAGTGTTTGAATCAGTTGTTGTGTACTCGATGATCCACAGTGACATCTTTTTCTCCATAAATATTAAAACTAGCCACAGTCATGTTGAAAAGGTTGTACTGAAGAGGAACGAGTTGTTTGTATCTCTTGAAATTTTCCAACGGACCAAAATTAAATTGCTTGAACTTGGGTTTCGTGACCAGTTGGATGTAGTGCAAAAATGTACGGATTGACCTTTGACATTTGAAATTTGACATGCAAGCGATCATCGTTATTTTTCACTAGAAAATTTTACGTTAGACATTAGACACATGAAAAAAATTATATATGTTTTGATTATTAGTTCTTTACGTGGTACTAGGATAATGACCAAAAACCCGTCTCATGACCCGTACGGTGAGATCGGCAGAGGCATCTATGCCACGAAGAAAACCCGAAGAGGTACATAAACTAATGTTCCTTAGGATATGAAAGGGGCACAGATCTGGAACTGCATGGTGAAGGAAATTTGCCAGTGTTTGGGGAATAAGTGGTCCATCTTTTTTGAAGGGAAACTAGGAAAAAAGTGAAAAAAGGGTTTATTTGTCAAAGGGCTTTTAAAAAGAGAAACTGTAAAAAAAAATTAAAGCAAATGTACAATGTTCAAATTGTAAAATCTTACGTAATCATTGGCTAAAGAAGTAAATAATTTTAAAGGTCCTGTTGTTCTGGACAAAAAAGCTGTTGGAGTCAAAGCGGTAAGCGAAAAAATGTTCTTGGCTTGTTCTTTTCCATAAAGACTTAGGTAGACGTAAAAACTAGGGAGAAAAAACATCAATTTAAATTTTGACCGTTGACTCTTGACCTTTGACATAAAATAATAAGGAAAATAAAAAATATTATGATTCACTCATTACACAGTTGTGCCCAGCCCACTGCCCACATAACTGACTCTTCTCTTCTGCCAACGATATTGAAGTTGTGTCTCTGTATGTTTCTTGACGTATTTTACAACCGCGGGCAAATCGTATTTTCCTTGCTCGTGAAAACTAAATTCCCAATATCTGGGATCCGTTGTTTTAAGAAACTGATGACCATTGGAGTATTCATTTCCTATAACATTTAACTTAAATTTACAATCCTTGTTTTTTTAAGAAGCGAGGTTTTTTAATATCAGCCCCGTTTTACATGTAAATCATCCATTATTGATTGTGTACTCTTTGACCTCTTGCATTTAGGAGCCAAACTTCATATCCAAGATTCACCAGATAAAACGCTACGAGGTTAAATCCATTTTAAACATAAAAAAACAAAATAAATTAGCTCAGTTTTCTTAGTTTCATTAATAACTGATAATTGATACAAATACTGAATAATAATAAAATTCTTTTACGAATGGCATCTTCTGGATCCACCATCAACCAGTCGGCTGCAGTACCTGTAAGAAAAAACCTGTGTATTATTTGTCATTCTTCGTAGGCAATGGACAACGGAAAATGGATTTTTAAAACTTGTGTCAATTCCCTTATTTTTTATGGTCAACCTAGAAAATCGTGCATAAAGAGGACTGGAAGAGTCTCAAGACATTTAGGTCTTTTTCGAATTTGAAATATGGTCAATATGTAATCATCTTCTGTGGTGACGGTGTGCTTTTTCCAATGGAAATTCCCACCGTTCTTAATCAGCTCTGGCTATTTACACAAGACACACAATATTAAATACTCTAGTGACAATCCTTTTATCATCAATTCCGAATTTTAGACGGGCTTCTACTGTTTAATCGGATGAAAGCATTATTACTGTTACCACTGTCATGTGAACCATCCGATCCAAATTCGCCTTCTTTTTCTCAATTTCTTCTCTAGTCAACTGATTCGGGTCCAAATTTGGATACAGTTGCTTATGCTTATTCAAAACCTTTTCAAATCCAGGGCCAAAAGCTACAATGTTTGCATCGTTGAAATCTACCGTTCCACTCTCTTGATAAATTGCAAGTTTAAAATTGGCGGTGAAAGCTGCAGGCGTTGGTGTTGGTATTGCAGTTTGACGTTGAATTTGATCCAATGTCTGATCTGGTGTGGATGGGCTTTTGGCAAAAACGCTGGAACGTTGAGACAAAAACATGAGAAAAAATATACAGTAAAAGGAAAAGAAGCTGCGCGTTTTTCTCTCTCTACAACTCAACAATTTTTCCATAGTACGGAAAGCTGAAGCTTAAATAGACAAATAAATACTGTAGTGTAAAAAGAATTTGGAATTCAGAGGCTGGATTAAAAACTGTTAAACTCCAGGAGAATAAGAAAAGTGAGCCCTTTCTCATTCGTCTTTCGTCATCCCGTCTTTTACCTTCTGGATTCTGGATTTGTCTGTGTTTGTTTTACTGGATATTTCAACAGGCCAAACCACATTAAATATGGATCCATTATCCATTCTCTGGAAAACAGATGGTTGATTTTTTCTCAGTTTCCATTATCATTCCCATTGTCTTTTGATATTACCATTTCTATGGAGAGGAATAAATTAATTAATTAGCTACTTTCAGCCTTTAGACAGAGAGACCAGACCGTTGATTATATATTTAAACACCGACAAATTTACATTCATTTTTTTACGGCTTTCGCCACAGTTGTGGAGAGAAGTACTGACAATTCTCGTACACAATTCCAAATTACAAAATGAAGTTTTGCACCAAAACCATCCACTTTTTGCTAAGTCTCTTCCTTGTCGTTTTAATCTGTAAAAATTCCAGAACTCACGCCGCGGATTGTCGAACCCTCGTGGAAATTAATCCTGATCCGGTAAGTCTCAAAATTTAACAAGTAAATTTATTTACCCTGTGAAATCAACCGTTGACATGGATAAAATTCTTTTATGCATAGAGTCGAAAGCCATGTCCACTAGGGTGCTCAGCATACTCTTGCCCGAAAAGTTCTTCGTACTGTGGATGTACACTGCCCAAGATTTACAATGGCAGTCTTACTTTGTGTGACTTGTATTGTACTTGTCTCTAAGTTTTTGGTCTTTCTTCTTCCATTTCTTTTTCAAAATTTTATGCACTCAACTCTCTATTCTGTACACATTCTTAGCGAATAAATTACATGTAATAATAAAGATAAGATTTGATGACCCTCAGAAAAAAATATTATTGTGCTGTATAATGAGATTTTAATACGACTTCGGTCGAAAATCTCATTAAATTCCATCAAAATTCAATGAGAATCTAATCGATTTC
>JAQGBH010003743.1:0-18894 GCA_034698265.1 Sminthurinus aureus
GACAGTCTGACACCAGTCTGACAATCTGTATACATATGTCGGGGCCGGCCTCAAAATACGCGCGTTTTCTATGACCGACTCCAATGACTGCATACAGATTGTCAGACTGGTGTCAGACTGTCAGATTTTGAACTATGCCCTATAATATTACTTTTCTAAAACCATGATTCCAAAATACATATTATGTGAGCCAAGAGAACATAAAAGTATGTAGAATGTGGAACTGTGATGAAAGTAACAAGTATTACAATAATGTTATAGAGTAATTTATGTACAAATGTTACCATAAATTACAAAGTTACAATTTATAACAATTACTAGAAATTAGCAATTCAAAAATATGATAAAAAATAATACTTGTTTTGTAAACAATGTTAGATTGACGTCTTTTCCTGAATAAAATTAGTTGTTCTCCTCTTTTTAAACTAATAACGAATTTGCGAAATGAAAAACAAACACCTCAACGTTTAAGAATGTGCAATTGGAATGCCAACAAATTCTTTTACAAAATATAAATATCCTTCGCATTCTATTCAAAAATTTTTTATTGTGGAATAGGGATTTTCGCGAATATAGTATTTTACTGTGCAAGGAAACTCGTAAAAATTGCGATGACTCATGCGATTTGTCAGTGCATCACATGATATTTTTTATTTGACTGTTTTTTAGTAATTAATTGTAAAACGTTTTTCTTTTGGAAATTAAGAAAATATTTACAACTCATCAGCTTTTCTTTGCTTAGGGATTTTACCTTAAAAAGATTATTCTATGTTATTCATATCAAACTAACTATACTGCATAAATTATAAATATCTAATATTATATGCGATACTTTAAGATGGTGGGGACAACAGTATTTTTCATATGTTGTATTCTGTTCTCTATCCATTGCATTTTATTAGGAAATGATATGTATTTATTAAACATAAGAAAGGACATGTAATTATATAGGTAAACGAAGCCGGAAGAATTACGTTTGTTATTTGTAGAAGAGTCAATGTTCAATGCCGAGTGCAACGAAAAGGGGAAACAATTTATATCCTGATAATGAAAAATTGTATGCATAACGTTTATGAGCAATTCGAGATTCAAGTTTCAAGTGCACGGCCTAATGTGTGCAGTGTGCAATTTTGCCTTGTGCATTTTATATCTTCTACTGCATATTCCGGTCGTCCTCGTTCCTCGGCTTCTTCTTCTTTTGTTTTCTCTCCCATTTTCTTGTTTTGAATATTCCACGGTCTATTCTGATATTTGAGTAGTTGCCTCATGTTGCGAAGGTTAAGGTGAAGAAGGAATGGAAAATTCTCTTGAACTAGAAAAAGCAAGAGAAAATACCTTGAGACTGGTTCTGGATTCTCAGTTCATCCTTCAAGTCGACAAATTCGGAGCGATGCAGCCTTCAAACGGTTGTTGAGCTTGAATTTTCAGCGAGGACAGGAATGGCCCTGGAATCAAAGCGAATGGAACACTATCAAATGCCGACTATATTCGCTATATTCACAATGCTGTGCAGAGTGTAGACTACAGACAGTAGGCAGTAGGAAAGCATTACGTGTAGAGTGTAGAAGTAGATGTAATATTATGCATTAAAAAGCTTTAGGTAGGATATTTCTTATTTCGCATATTCATTTGCACATGCTACACACTACCCACAACAGAAATGCAGCGTTAATGCTATTAAAAACTGGGACCTTATCCATTCCTTACGTAAAACTCATTGCTCAATACTCGGCAAATGTGAATACAAATTCAAGAATTATAAATTATAACTTATACTTATGTCGTCTGTAGAGTTTAGACTGTAGTTCAAAAGTCCAAATAAAATACCTCTGGTACGGAGCCGCAAAACGGGCTATAAAAAAAGTAAGCGGCGTTAAATTTAGACAAAAGCCAGGGCTTTATTTCCAACTAATTATTTTTGTATTTGTACAGAATTTTAGAAAGAGGGTTTAAAGATGAAACACACAAACTCAAAAGTATAAAAATAAAAATAAAATGTTTAAATAAATATTATTTTCATGGTGCATAAATAACATGATTTCGTGTAAAAATGAAAAGAAGTGATTTAAGAGATGGTGTATCGTAGACAAAAGCCAGTATTTCCGATATCTGTCAAAGTATTGAGCCACGCTGGAGGTTTGCAATATTGAGTGTCAAGTTTATTACACGGTAGATTTGGATTCGGCATGTTATTCACAATGGGTGGCACTTCCACGTCTGCTTCATTGTAGCACTTCCAACTCTCATAACAACCGAGATCAGCGTTCCTATAAAATCAGACCAAATCAAACCTAAATTTTAGGACTAGAATAATGATTATTTTTGAAAATTGAGAGAAAAATCGATAGATATTGTACACATTAAAATTGTTCATTGCTCAAGATTCACGATAACAATTTTTTTATTGAAATGTCTAAAACTTCTCACCACGGAGTATTCGGCTGTGGTATTTCTTCATCGTCAAAATTCACCCACATCATGTATGGTTTCGCTTCACCTAAATAAACCCAAACCATATCAAACCCAGCACAGAAACAAAAACAGACGGAAAAAGTCATCATTAAAAAGTGAAAAGAAAACAAAAAAATTCTCTAAAAATGTCAAAGACGCCGTTTTTATTTATCATTGAGTATTGAGTGATATTTGGGATTTCTATGGTTACTTGAGACAGCAGGTGGGAAGTCCGAGCCTGGAAAAATAAAGCAGATTAAAATTTCAGATCTCAGTGGTAGAGGTGAATGCACAAAAACGGAACCGGGCTCCGTTGGAAGGGATTTGTTTTGAAACAAAATGGATAAAAGTGCAAAATTCAGACTACAAACCGCAATATTTTCCTCCAGCAGTTCCGAGTATTTCAACAAAATCCGTATGACAGTCGTTTCCACTCAGACTGATCGCTCCAGAGCCGGAAGTTCCCGTCAGGCTGAATGAATCTGAGTTTGAGCATTTTTCCCACTATAAAACGTTACAGATTATTATCCTCAATATACGAAAGAACTCTCATGCTGTATCGGGAAAGGAATTTTTTTGTTCACAGAAATATTCAAACGGCGCTGAACTTCGTAAATCTTCAATCTGCATAAAAGGATTTTGTATTTAATTCAATAATTGGAAGCAAATGATACCTTGATTTTACTTGAGCCGGTGAATGACTTGACACAGGCCATGTACATTTGCTCATTGAGTTGCATTCTCTTATTAAAATTGAATGAACGGACTTCATCTGACGTCTGCGAATAGTATTGAGTACATCCTTCCGGAGCTGAAGAGAAAGTAATGCAAAATAAAATATGTGTACAAATACTTCATGATTCCTAACATTTTATGTGTAAAGTATGTAAAGCAGAGAATCCAAAAATACTGGTGTTTCCAATATTTCCTTCTTTCTTCAGTAAAAAAGTTACCCTTTTCCACAGATGTACATTTAATCATCGTGACGAGAATGTCATAGCTGGCTTTTCCAAAAACACTTGTATTTGTATTCAGTAGATTCAAACTGACGCTGATGACGTCCGAGGAGCCGTAATGAAGATACACTGAAATTTAATTATGAAGTAGAATTATATCATTGTTTTATTGAAACTTTGAAACAAATGAGTTGACAGGGATTACGATTTCCGATCTACAAAAGTCAATGCAAAAGCAGCTCATTGGAGGTTTGTATACTCTTCGGGTATGGGGCCCCCGCAACTGCTTTCAACTTTTAGAATGGTG
Organism: Sminthurinus aureus; assembly: GCA_034698265.1. Taxonomy (NCBI): domain Eukaryota; kingdom Metazoa; phylum Arthropoda; class Collembola; order Symphypleona; family Katiannidae; genus Sminthurinus; species Sminthurinus aureus. The sequence continues at coordinate 3,715 of JAQGBH010003743.1, forward strand.
TTCAACTTTTACATTTTACACCAAATATTTTTCCGGGAGCAGAACCTAAAATCTAGAATCTAGAGCTTTAAATTCTACAGAGGTTGCCCAACTACTATTTACTCAAGTTGGCAATGTTTTAACTACTACCTGTACTTGACGTCCGTGCTGGATGTTTGTATTGCAGAAAACTTCATACGATTTACTTATAGTTTGCGTAAAGTATCTACTAATTCTGTCTAGTTTTACCAGATTTACAAGCTTCTGAAAAAACGATGTCCAAAAAAATGTTTCCAAAATGAAAGTTTTTTTAGACATCAACGTTTCTCAAATTAATATTTTGGATGATTTTTTCCAAACTGGGAAACAAAGTTTATTCATATCTTAAGCGGTAATCACACTGGAAATTTTTGGCTCTGAAATTTTTGGACAAAAAAATCTCCACGATCGTTTTGGGCTTAGGAAAAATCTGAAAAAAAATCACACAAGCTTCTGAAGCCTGTAGAAGCCCATCAAAAAATTGGGAAGTCCCAGCTCCTCCCACAAATGCCAGTTTCAGAGAATTTTAGAAAATTATTATAAAATTCTTTAAAATTATCTGAAAATGGCATTTGTGGGAGGAGCTGGGACCTCCCAATTTTTTGATGGGCTTCCACAGGCTTCAGAAGCTTGTGTGATTTTTTTCAGATTTTTCCTAAGTCCAAAACGATCGTGGCGATTTTTTTGTCCAAAAATTTCAGAGCCAAACAATTCCAGTGTGATCACACCTAGTGGTTAGTGTTCTTGAGATTTTATTAGTGAAAGAAAAATTGATTCAAGGACTCTGTGTATTTCGCTAGAGTGAATTTTGTAAAAAATTATCGGATGAAACTTTTTGATTTTGACTTTTAAATTTTTATCTCTGACAGGTTGAGGATCTGGAAGTTCTTAACAACAAAACTATTTCAACGACTGAACCTCGTATTTATTTCGGTCAGCATCGTACCATTTCATGCATTAGCTTGCCATAGGAAACTTATTCTTTTTTGTTCCTAATCTAAGCAAGGTAAATTTTGACTTGTTTGGGAGTTTATTGTACACACAGTTTTTCAGCTGCAAACATGAAATGCACATGAAACACAAGAGGAAGGTTAATTGTATTTGAAGTAATTACAAGTTAGTCCTCAATCCTTGATTAACATCCAATGTGTTCCATAAAAGTTGAGGGAACCGGTTTTTTGACACCCTAATTTTAAACATTTCCAAATCCTGCAAAATTGGATTAAAATAGCAAATACTTTAAGCAATCCATAAGTCAATAGTATCAAGTTTTCTACCATATCGAGATCCATCGCGGACGTCAAACACACAAAGTACAATAAGCTCATAAACTTGAATAAATAGTAGTTGGGCAACCTCTGTACTAGAATATAAAATAGACAGCTGTCAAATTCAAAGCAAAATTGTTTTGTATTCAATATTTACAGTGTTGTTTCTGAGCGTCTCCACAAATTTTGAGTGTTTTGATGTTATCCGTGCCTGTGATGACCATGATGTCTGCATTACAATTCCCACTGGAGTCTGGAGGAGCCAAGTCAAACCGCTTAAAGTCCAGCCGGAGTTGACAGACGCCTCTTTGCTTTAACAAGTAAATCAAGCGTTATAAATACGATTAAAATTAGAATACATCGGATCGAAATGTGAAAAAAAACAGGAAATTCATCACGAGTAAATTGAAAACCGAGTGTAGGATAAAATCACCTTGGGAATGTTGAAACGACATTGTTGTGGAGCATTGTAATTTGGAGGCTCGATCAAATGTCTAAAAAATATGCACAAATATGAGACTCTTTTATTTCTATTTAGCTTCTGAACATTATAGAAAGAGCCAAAAAATTTGTATTTTCTTACGTTAGGTTTCTTTTAACGGTGACATCCATTCCTGTGTTATTTGCGAGACACATTGACTTGACTGAAAACGGTAAAAATGAAAAACTGAAATAACTCTTTTTTTTGAAAATAAACGAAATCAGTATCTCAGTGTGTGTTGAATTAGGAATCTTACGGATGCAGCAAACTCCGCTTCTTGCACATGATTCTCCTGGTGTTCCGCCATAATTGGTGCATGTAGATCTGTTTCAAAATTAAATTTATAGTTGCAATTTAATTAGCTTTAAAACGCACAAGTCGACTTCAATTTGAATTTCAGAATGTTAAAACTTTGGCCGTTCTCACCTTGGATAGCAAGCACCTTCCTCTCCATTTGAAAAGCAACGATTTTGCTGCTCCGACTTTGAAGGACCCAAGAGACCACTCAAACCACCAAACACTAAAACAAAGTTCACCCACAAAATGAAATTAATCAATCAAACGGTCAGTCGTCGACTTGCAATGCTCAAAGTCAAGAAAAAAAATCATACTTCCTCTGCCGATGCGACTTCTGGCCTCGTCATCCTGATATAAAGAGAGTGGAAGTGTAATCACATCTTCCTTTGAAAGCACTATATCAAAATTCACATTTAAAAATACACAAAACACCAGTAAATAATAACACAAATTCATTTCAAAACTGAAACTGGAAGGAGGATATAAAAAATTGAATGTAAAGTCAATGATGCACGTCCACTTTCAAGTCAATTTAAATGTCAAAGTCAAAGTCAAACCTAGAACCAATTGGAAAAGAAATGCGCAACTCGTCACCTTTTTATAACCTGATCGTTGACCAAATGTGAATCCTTGTGACAGGAAGTCGTAATCAATAATCAAACAAAACATCATATATCAAACATCAGTCAGTAAATTAATTGTTAATCAGTTTGTTTGTATTAGCATTTTCATTTTGTATTGAAGACACAGTAAAATTTATACCTCACCATATTATTATCGAACATACAGCATTGAAATTCATGAACAGCGTTGAATTTTGGCAAAATTAAAAAATATGATTATGCTCGGGGTTTGTTCTTGTTTACGTTGTAGAATTTAGACTCGAATCAAAATCATAAATCATCATTCATAATTTAATTCTACATTCTAAATTCTAGATTTTACGCACCTTTGAGCTTTGAGATTTAATATAGTTTGAGTTGTGAATTGTGACCTGAATAAACAAGACGATTGAAAGTACAAACTACAAACCACCTATAAAACATAAAAGTGCGTGCATGACTGCTTGAGCTTTGAATTTTGAACCTTGTACAGCACCGAACAATGAACAGTAAACAGTGTCATTTGCCTAAAACCTACAACAAAAATTAGAAGCATAAAAGTGTTATTTATTTATTTCACTTGGTAGTTTTCTTACGCACAACGTCTAATTGGTTTTTTATTATAAGGTGCAAGTTGTAAGCCTCAAAGCTCAAAGCTCAAAGTATTTGGAGTGCAAAGCAATGTGGACGAAGGACGTAAGTTTGTACAATATTTGTATATTGTGTGGAATGAGGAAGGAATGAACTTTAGGCCAGTTGAGTAAATAGCAAATAGCATTAAATAATTAGCGTGACCCGGTAAAATAACACAAGCCATTGCATCCGCATCCACATCGCTATCGCCACGTGTCTATTCTCTACGCACTGAGTACAAACAAAAATATTTATTCAATAATATTTATTTATGACTGTTTTCTGTTGTATATTCTGTTATGTATACAATCTACAGTCGACAGTCTACAATATAACGTCTTTGTTTCTATGTATTGTGTGCGTACTCATGTGCGTGAAAACAATACAATTTCTCCGCTCAAGTTTCTACTTACGGAATAAAAAAGTGTTACGCACACAAGTACTAATTGTCTTAATTAATTACCAACACAAAATATGCTAAACACAACACACCACACACTACGCACTCCAACTACGCACAAAGTACAAACATGCGTGACATTTGCATATATTTATTTATATTTCTGGGCATACTAAAATAATACGTGCGAGCTGCAGCAAAATTCCCTTTGCTTTTATTATGAGGACGTTGAACGTGCAGAGTGTAGAATGTTGAATGGGGAAGCAAAATGCCGATTGCCAAGTTGCCGAGAGGCCACACAAGGCACAAGAAACAAGACATAAGGCAAGTCAACACACGAGTGAGTTGCAACTTCATATTCCAAATCACTATGGACGAAATAAGAAATAACAACATGAGAAAAACAATAGAATTTTCCGAAACACAGCCCAGGCAAACACAAACAAACGCTGGATACAGGACACGTTTTCATTCCGCTTCATTCCGCTGGATCATTAATTAGCTAATTAACGATGGATTATGATGATGAATGATGAAATATCTACAATCTACAAAACAGAGAAGACAACAGAGCTGCATTCAAAATCATCGTTTGCATCATCACACCTTTGCATTGGTATTTCCTGTGAACAGATGAATGATGAATTGAGACTCCATCCAGATCTCGACGCATAATTTCTGTAAATTCGTGCGTAAGCAGATCGTTGATTGTTGAATTTTGTGTGGCTTTGACTAGAGTTTGGACTGTAGATTGCGGGTTTCTTGCTATCGCTTTGCTGGTTTGGTTTGGTTTATCAAGGAATTTGAAATGGCGTCAATTTTAGGAATAAAAATCACCCGGTTGTTCAAATCGCAAACGACGTCTACAATTTTGGTAAGTTGGTTAATTTTGAGAAAACTAAAATTGAAATTGAGCATTTTGTTTTCTTGTACAAGTTTTAATTGAACTTTGATTTGATTGGATTTGATTCGTCTGATGTGTGATTTTAGATGATTTGTCTAGCTCTTCTGTTTTCATTGTCTTTTCTGGGTCTGTTGGTGGATGTGGAGGCTCAAGCAACAAGCACGAATAAGGTGAGTTGTGCGGCGAAGAGTACAACCAACCAAAATCACCTGTACAAAGCAGAATGGACCATGTAAATTTCAACTTTATACTGTCTTTTTATCTACTTTGAAACCAAAAACTCAAAACTAAAAAATACTGATAAAAATCATGACATATTCAGAATTTAGAATTCCGAAGAATTTAATTTCATCGCATTTATTTATTTATTTATTTATTTTTTAAGGTTGCCAGCCGTCGTCGGGAGTGTGCAAATTCTCCCAAGCTTTGATTTTTTCCAGGTACAAATTTTTTACATAATTCTCCACAGCTTTTTATTTTGTACAAAATACAAAATAATTTAACTTCTGATGACAAGACAAAAGAGAAGAGAGAAAATTTCGAATGCTTGGATTTTGATTTTCAAGCCATTGGCAATTTTCATTTTCCATCATTTTATTTTAAGTTGTATTTTCTGTTTCAGTGCATTTGGGACACGACGAGACAAGTTTGGCTTCTCTACAGCTTCAATTGCACCGGGTTTGTTACTTTTGCAATACGTTTTCTCCAGTCATAAGTTTCGTTAGGCCTTACAATTGTATTTTGCTGATTCACACTATTTACAGATCTCGACAAGGAGCTACGAATCCAACCACGACGGAAAAATACTGCAATTTTTTTGATGAATCCGCTCAAAAATGCATTTTGGACAAGCCTGCCGCAAAATGTTTACCTGGCTAAAAATGTAAAACGCAACACACAAGAAAGTGAGGAGGCAGAAAGCAAAAGCAAAATGTCTCGACTACATACATAAAGTTGAATTTTTAAAGTATAAACCACATGAAATAAAAGGTTGAAACTTTGGATGTATTTGTGTGTTTTTTTTTCTAAATTGAATCATGTCCTTTTTAAAGTTGTTCATATTTTCTATTTTCTACACAACCACGATGACGTATTAATCAATAATTATTAAGCAACCCGAATTACTTGTACATCCTCGTTATTACTTCTTCACTATATCCAAGAACAGATGAGTAAAATAACTTTCGAATTCAATGCTTTATTAAAGCCAAGAAGTTTTTTTAAACGGCGTCCCACTTTTTTTATTTTTTCATGAAAATCAAAATAAAACAAAAATTGTTCTAAGATTCTTGACTCTTGAACAAAAATTAAAATTTGATGCATGAATAAATTTTAGTCATGATTCCTTCTTTTCTTTACGACGGTTAACTTATTTAGGTACCTTTGGACGTAGTTAGGTAACAGAAGCGTTTTAGATAGTTGCTTTGTGAATCTCGGAAGTTGTGATCTGTTGTGCGGTCTGAACAAGATGCAGAGCATTTGCACCCTCTGCTAATCACAACTGCTCGCATAGATGGAGCACATGAATCAAAAAGCTCCTCATTGTTGCACTGTCGTTCATTAGACATTAGGCAGTAGATAGTAGTTACTAATAAAAGTAATTCGAATGCTTCGTGCTATACTTGCTCATTTCTCATTTCTTTCCTACTGTTGTACACATTTATTTCCAATGCAAAGGCAAAAAGTTATACGTAAACGAACTCTGACTCAGACTCGGAACTCGGAACTACGATCTCTGTGTAAGTACCGTATTTTCTCTTATTGTACGGCGGCAGTACTATTAGAATACCTTAACTGAATTTTCGATGGTTGCCATATGTATTTTCATGTCTTTCATAGGATAATTTCTATGAGGGGCAGCACTACTGAAAGGTGCCGTACAATAAGAGAAAATACGGTAGTAAATATCTGCAGAAAAAATTACATTGTTTTTTTACTCTTCACTTGTACATTGTAGGTAATTTTTGACTTCTGGCTCTGGCTCTTGACTCTTCTGACGTTTCTCACACCGCAAGACAGACCAGACCGGCAGACAGAAAAACGCGAGAAATACGAAGGAGAAAAAGTTTTTTTTGCAGTAAATTCCCCATTCTCCATCCTCAAAACTCATAAGAAGCAGACTTATGTATGGATTTGTGGATGTGTACATTTGGAGCCATTAGCTACTTTAGCTGCAGCTTCTGATTATGACTTGAGATTTCTGATTCCTGATTCCTGATTCAGCTTCTGAACAAATTTACGTTTGTTGGTCAATTTGTGCGTACACAACTTTACTTTTATTACTCCTATTTCTTTATCTGTATCATTCCTTTGATTGTTGACTGTTGACCTCTCTTCACTTTTTACAAATTGTACGAGATTTCTTCCCTCTTCAGAGTTCAAGTAGTAGCTGAGGTTTTCTACGGTTTTATCTTTGTGCCTTCCTTCACTTAATCACTTCCCATTTCCCATAAAACCCCTCACCCCTTCCTCACATCAAGACAAAAATCCAGAACCCAGAATCAAGAATCAAGAATCAAGACAAATGTAAGTTTGGATTTTCATAAATGTATTAAATTTGTCTCTCATCTCGATAGGTTTTCTATTTTTTGATATCGTTTGGGTTTGTTTTTTAAGTGCAAGTCATTTGTGTTCCCCAAAATTCAAAATATGGTAGATACAGATACTTGATATCAACTTGACGCCGTTTGTTATATTTATGAAATAATATTATTCACAGTTCCCAGTTTCCAGTTCCCAGACTTTGCCTGTAGTATGAACTCCTTGTTTGTTGTTTGTTGCCATGGTGAGTAAATTGAGAATTGAAGAGAGGAGAGAGAAGAGAGAAAATGGCCATCTTAATTATTACAGTAAAATTATGGTGGTGTAAATAAATATGATACGGTAAACACCAATTACACGATACACGATACACGATACTGCACTTTGAACTGTACACATGAATTTTCTATTCTATGGCTTGGTGTGTGCTGTGTGTTGTGGGGGCATCAGGCATCATGTTTTTATGCTGATGTTTATTACAGGAGGATCACCATTATCATCATTCACCTCGACATTTGACATTCGACATACGCATCAAAATCCAGATGCCGCATCCTCATCCCTCATCTTTCATACTTGATACTTGATACTTGATCCTTACCATTTTATTTTATACACATTATCCAAAATCCGTAGTCCATAATCTATAATCCATAATCCGTGAACGTATACTTTGTAATAATAGCATTTTTGATTATACTCGTACGCTTTACTCAGAGTTTGCAGACAACAAAGTATAAAGTACAAACACGTTTTTCCAATATTTGCCAAAGTACTCACAGGAAAAACAGACAAAGAACGAGAGAACAAATAAGAAATAATAACAGAACCAGCACCAGCACCGGCATCAGCAGTCTTAATGGAGATTGAGAGTACTGAGCAGCGAACAAAGAGTCGAGAGTCGAGAGTCGAGAGAGTGGAATGGCCTATAATTAAATGAATCAAGCATCAAGAATCATACATATGTGTATTCGTATTTACAATGTACACACATAATACATAACCTCACATATTATTTTCTTAAGTAAATTGAGGAAGTATAATACAAAAGTTGCATCATACAACCAAACATCCAATATACAAAACACCAAACAACTAAAATCTTGACTCAACGCAACGGGGCGTTTGACCTGTCTTTGCATTTTATTTCCAATTTCCAGTTTCAGGTCAACTTACTCATATTCTGGTTGTGGTTTTACCATTTGACACTTGACTGCCACTTACAATTTACAGAGGACGCTCGGGGTTTATTAAAAGACTCTTGAACCGAAACTTGATGGAAAATGGAAATTTAATTCTGCGGGTATTTGACGCCACTCAAAACTTTTACGCGTGTTCGTTTTGTTTTCCACCTAGTGGATATTTTTTCAATTCAATTCGTGGTGCGACAGGTAATACATAGTAACTGAACAGTATTTTCTTTAACCCATTGACTAATTGTCGTACAGCCATTTATGAAAACAGCGTCAAAACCAAAACATGAGCTCATTTAATGTGCCGAAAAACAAGAAATATGAAATGAGAATTGAGATGTGCAGTTTACCCATTATCCATTATCCATAAAGTTGGATTAAGCAATCATATTTATTCAATTACTGTCATGTACTACACAAAATATCTTCCAGGTTTCAACTATAGTACGACGTTTGACTCGCGATACTGGAAACTGGATAACGCCGATAAAGAGCGTGTCGTTTGTCGTTTGACGTTCAGAGCTCAAAAGTTGGGAATTCCATGTAAATATGTTTCTATTATTTGTATTTGTTTGTGAATTCATCTTTTGTTTCATGCATGCCAAGTAATTGTGTGTGTGTGTAGTACAGCTTTTCTAGTAATTTACTTCAGGTTAAATCTTGAATTAATATTAGAGTGTCTCTTTCTTCCATATTCCAAACTCCAAACTCCAAACTCTAGACTCCAGACTTCAAGGCTATCATCTAGCTTCCATTTTGTCTCTGATGTCTGATTTTCTTTCCAAGTATTCCCTCAAAAAAGTCTTCTTTTTTTCTAAAAAAATCCCTGTCGGAAAGTCAGCCAAACTCAGGCTAAACCAATTGAAATATATTTGAAAATGCTAGTATTTGTACACAAAGTTCAAGTTGTGTACAAATTGCAGCGTAGAATGAAATGGAGTGGAAAATGGAAAGGGGCACCCTAAAAATATTGACTTGAGTTTTGGTTTAGTTTAGTTTAGTTTGAGGCTGGTTTGACTTGACTCGACGCGACTCGACTCAGTCACTCACATGTGAAAATTTCCTAACAGCTACACAATCGCGCTTGCTGCTTTTGTGTTCTGTTGTGCTGCGTTCAGTTTGTATTTGAAAGTTACGGAAGCTCGAAGCTCCAAACGCCAAACACCAAGAATCAATTGGATTCAAAATTCAAACTGTCCATTTCATTGCAATTGTGTTGTGTTTTGTGTTCACAACAATCATAACTTTGATTACAACAAGGAAAATTCACAAGCCTTGTGATTTGTGATTTGTGACTTGAGACTTGTGATGAGCGATTAGTGCGATATTCTTAAGCACATTCTGTGGCCTTTTCAAATAGGAACAGTGTTAAGTATTGTGTATTGTGCGTGTGCTGTACATATATATTTTAAAGTGCACATTAGAGGGAAATTATTAAATTATTAATACTTAATGGACGAAGGCAACTTCAGCTTCAACCGTAGATCATTATTCATTATTGTTACATTATTGTGATTGCCTAATTGTTCAACACTCTTAGTTTTAACTCTCAGCTCTAGTTGCTCCTTTCATTCGTTATTCGTCATTCGTCATTCGTTATTCTTCGTGGATTATGGATAAGTTTGCTTATGGATTGTTGATAATTATTTGAAATTCGAATAAGAAAATCAAAGCAACATTCACATTGACATTGGATTGGATTGAAGTGGGAGTTGAAAGTGATTGTGTCAAGTGTGAAATAATTGTGACAATCATACAAATTTAGTTGTAGCAGACTATCAATTATTATGGATAGGATTCGGTTTTAATATCCTGAAGTATATAATAGTGGAGAAAAATCTACTCGTACAGAAGACGACTTTTGACATTAAAATTTAGCAAACGGCGTCCAACTTTTTCAAAAATCAAATTTCGAACAAACGTCAAAAAATCAACCAATTGTCACTGCATCTATTGAAAACTGAGAATTGAAAAGACGGAAGCTGGTGATTAAATCTAGTGTGATTTTCCTCATGAAATCCATAAAGACGTGAATTGTGAATCATTCCCTTATAAAATGTAAAATTTCATGTACAATATACATGAAAATAGTAAATAAACGCAGTGCAATCTGTAAAATAGAACAGAGTGCAGTAAAAATGTAAACATGTAAATATCTGCAATTTTCCTTTATTTTCCCCCGTGTTCACCTCAAAAGTCAAAAGTCAAAAGGAAAAGGTAAATAAAAGTTTTACGATTTACGTACAGTTCCTTGTATCCGTATTCAGTTAAGCTCAAACTCGTTGCAGTGAGTGCAGATTTTAGAGTTTAGAGTTGAGTGCAGTTGAAGGTGTGAAAATTACAAGGTACATAAAGTGCATGTGTAATTAGAAAATAACAAGAAATTTTAAATTTTACTGGCACAACTTTATTGCAGTAGCACATAACTAAATATCTTTCGTACTACAGAGGGCAACGTGTTTTGCTCTTGCTCTTGTTGTTGTTGTTGTGCATTGCAGTTAGTTCCGTCCCGTGTGAAGTTTGCAGATTAATGTGGTACAAAAAATTACGTAGTGTAACTGTGCATACGTAAAAATTCGAATAAAAAAAAGAGACAAGAGTCAAGAGTCAAAAGGTTGTGACCAAACTTCATAAAACAGATTCACATCAAACTCACACTTTTCCTTTAAATTAATAATTGTTACAAATTACAAATTGTGCAAAGTGGTGACGAGAGAGTGAGAGTGAAGTGTGAAGAGTGAATTGGATTTTTAATTTGGATACTCAAGTCAAAAATCAAGTCAACACCGCACTGGTCGGTTTTTGGTTTCTATCAATTGTCGAGAAAAAAGTGCATATTGAATTTCCGGAGCTGAATATTGAAAATTGAAAAGGACAAAGGACACTTTGGAAAAGGTAGGTACAAAAATGCGTTGAATCTTGAAACTAAATCATTAGAAATCAGAAATCTGATGTAAGATGTAAGAGCATTTGAAAATTAAATTGGTAAAAATTGTTGAACTTTGATGCCGCTCAAAATTTTCCACCCTTACAACAAAGTCTAATACCTTTAAGAAAATTAAACTATGTAAAACAAAATGCTTGAATTTTGATATTTGAATTTGTCATCACATCATCGAAATTGGATTTCAAAATTCTTAGCTTAACTTTCAGTGTATTTTTTAATCGGCGCCGTTGATGTTTTCCACTTGCTAAATTTCTGTTAGCATTTTTTTCTGTAATTTTTTTGTCGTTATTGTATTCTTGTATTTCACTGTGTAAGAAAAAGGATGTGGATTTGGATGCGGTTGGTAGACTCTACATTCTAGACTCTAGACTCTAGAATGCTTTTTTACATTTCCGTTTCATATCCATTTTTTGATACAGGTAAAATAATAAATTGCACTCCATTCTCCCTTCTTCCTTTTTCTCCCCTCCATTCTTATTCTTATTCCTATTCCTATTCCTTTGTTACTTAAGAATTCAACTTCAAATCCTCAACGCTCAAAACACAACGTTCAAAAATTACAAATACAAGTGTCTGGAATCTCAATTCTCAAGTCTCTGTGAACCTAGCAAAAAAATAAGTAAATTCGTATTCCGTATTCCACATTGGATTTTGAACTTGAAATTTTCACCATTTCATTTGTTCAGGTAAACAAACAAAGGAGTTTCATTTTCATCGGTGTACTGCTGGCTGTTGACTGTTGGCCGTTGCTCTGTTTGCTTTTGTGTTTTTTGAATAGTAGCTGAATTTGAAGTTGAAATTGCGGTTACCGCGTACCACATGACATCAACACTCAGCATTCAGCATGACAATTGACAAAGTACTAGTCGACCAAACCCCAGTTGATTTGAGTACATTTTCCATGTCCATGTCTTCCACTGCTTATTACGTTTTATCAATATGCAAAGAATCCACAATCTACAAACTACAAACATACGCAAAGAAATCCATTGGCACTTCAACCCACAGTCTAAAATCTAAAACCTAGAATGACATTTTCCCTCGTTCATACTCTACTATATACTTTCTATAGGTACTTTCTAGTTTGCCTTAAATTATAAAATATTCAGTTTTCTTCCGTCTCGTACATCTAAATTCTACATTCTAGATTCTAGATTCTACAGTGGACTAAAACGCAGGGCACATTACATTAAATTACATAAAAATACATGACATGATTGCATTGCGAATGGAATGGAATGGCGAGTAGCGAGTACTGAGCACCGAGTACTCGCTTTTGCATCACGATAATATCCATTGTCCATCATCCATTGTACACTCAATGCTCAATACTCAACACTCAATACTCGCAGTAGAAAAACAGAACGGAGAAACAAACTGCGGGTTCCTTGGGCTGTGAATTGTGAATACTGAATACACAGAGTAAATGTTAAATGCGGGGTTTTTGGCTCGATAATCCCTGGCATTGATTATTATTATTATACATGGAAAACAAAATAGAAAGCCAAAGCCAAAGCCAAGCTGTACCTGCCATTCACCGTTTCTGTTTGTGCTTGTGTATGCGGATATAGACTCTAGAGCATAGACGTATTTCTCTGGTTATTATTTATGGAGTATGTACAATGTGCAATGTACACATTACACATGTTTGCACGGAGGCCCAATATAAGTATCCCGTGTTCTCTGAGGTATTTTCATGGCAATGGTGAAAATATTTACTTGGTGCTCGCGACTAGTGACTAGTGAGTCACTATGTTTATAAGAGGTTTTGTCCGGTCGGATTGGTGTGCTGTTGAGTTGAATGGTGTAGCAAATATAGCAGGCGACGTTCAATTTTATTCACCTGAAAATTCTACCTGGTACTACCAGCACCAGCACCAGCACAGTACTAGCGAACAGGAAAGGAAAGGAGAACGGGAATGAGAAGTTGTCGTTTTTTCCTCTTTGTTTTCGTCAGTCTACTTTTGACTCTAGTTTGCTCCCGTTTTTACAGTGTGCTGCAGGTACATAAAGTATGAAACTGAGGATTGAGAACGGAAACAGTAGGGAGGAATGACATGTGAATGGGAATAAGGAATAAGTATGACAAATAAGAATAGTCCAGAACATGTATATTTAAAATGGAAATGAATAAGTACGAGCAGGAATGAAGTGAAATGAATAAGTCGAGGCTAGTCGAGAATCGAGAATCGAGAGTCGAGTCCAGTGCCGAAAATAGTGACAGAGGAACAACATTAATCATAATTTTTAGTCAAAGTCGTAATCGTAATCGTAGTCGTAAAACGGTATAAAATGGGTGCATTTACTATTTGAAAGGGTAAAAGGCAAAAAATACATGATGTGTTCAAAGAGTATTGATTCCTGGTTTAACTGCTCGCTCTCCTCTACCCAGTTCCAGTTTCAGTTCCAATTTCAATTCCAGTGCCAGTGCGTGTCTTATTTACCCGGATCCCAAGTGGAGTGGAGTGGAGTAAATAAGAACTGAAATTGGAGCCAGGCTTGGACCGGGTTAAAAGCGAGTTCCCCTGTAAAATTTCAACTGCAGAATAGAACAGAACAGAGTATGTGAATAGAAAATGGAAAATGAGGTTGTGAGTTGTGAGAGTGTGAGTGAGATGTTTCCATGCTTAGTGTAACATGTACAATGTACAATGTCAATGCAAGGTACAGGTGCAAAAGGGAATATTTACCTGCCTGCATTTTATTTGTATTTGTATTTAGATTTGGATCATAATGCATCATAATGTTGACTCTCTTTAGTGTAATGCACTTCTCTCACTCGTCTACATTTCACATTCTAGTGCATGTGACTTCTATTGTGTACTGTGTACTGTTTTAAATATGAATCATAAACCTCACTAAGCTCTGGAATTGTGCACTGGAAACTGGGAACTGGAAATTCTCACGATATTTTTACTTTGTTGAGAGTCGAGAGACAAGAATCGAGAATTGATAATTGAGCGCATTAAAAGTTATATAAAAACGTTTTATGTAATTTTGGAACAGGATTTCTAAAGGTGCATTTTACGTGGTACATTCACCCACGATTATGTTGATCCGCATGCTGACGCTGACTCTGACTCACATAAAATTTTATGTGACCACCTACATAACATTTATATTTTAGCAGTGGAGTGGAGTTGCACTCCATGTTTCGTGTGAAACTGGACTTTGGATTTGGATTTTATATGCATTTCTAACTGTAATCCTATTTATTATTATCATACTGTCATTCAATATGACGTTCATTAGAGAATTTAAGTTGGTAAGTCTGTTGAATAATTCGAAGAAGATTTGAACAACTTGAAGATTTTCGGAGAGCAAAAGTAAATATTTTTTGTTGACAAGAATGTACCTACAGATTACATTTGTAAATTCTTGACCACAAAATCAAAACCGCGTTAAAGTTCAACACTAAAGTTTCCCTAATGATGAAACAAGGCAAAGGCAAATGACAAAGTGACAAGTCCATGTGCTAGAAACTGGAATAAAATTGAAGAGTTTGACACCGACTGTAATATTTAAGTTCTCTTTCAAACCCTTCTGCACCATAGATTTGCAGTTTCCCCATTTCCTCATAATAATATTCCTTGTAAAGTAATCTAACGCTACAACGAGCCCACCCGCGCATCACGTGGAAATTGGAATTTCCTTCACCTATAAAATGAATTGTATCTCATTGTTCATTGTACTTTTTGCACTGAATTGAATGGAGTTCTATTCTGGTCTATTCTGTTGTACATTTTATATAACACACGACAATTTTCAGTCATCCAGTCACCAGTCACTAGTCAGACATTAGACATTGAAAAGCATCATGATAAACTAGAGTAAAAATACAGGATTCTATAGATGTTTTCAAAAGGCACAAAACAAGCATCAAGATTTTAGAAAAG